>JBCFYV010000201.1:0-96326 GCA_039000515.1 Timema cristinae | reverse complement strand
TAGGGATTTTTTTCCCTCACATCGGCTTACTCACTGGCCGTTGTTTTTCATTTGACCGGTGATCTGCACTTGTTTAATAAGATTTTATAATTTATAAACAAGGAATTTCCCCTTTAAAATTTTTGCGATTTTTGATTTTTGGATTTTTTTTTTTAGAGTAGGATCAAAATTTGGGGAAATTTTTTTTAATTTGTTGGCAAGTTGTGGTTAAGGACTTTCAAAATAGAAAGAAATGGGGGTACAGAAATAAGCCTAAAATTTCCCAACTCCGAGCTAAATTCACTTTTTTCCCAAAAATTTCAAGCTTTTAACCAACATTGGGGCACCCCCCCCCCTTTTTTTCCCCCCCCCCCCCCCCCCGGCCCAATCCCCCCGGGCCTGAACCGTGGTCATATGCAATTACCCTCAGCATCGGTAGTAAATTTAGGTATTCTGTTTTGCTCCTTTGAGTGTTAGTAAAAAATGGTTTATTACATGTTCTTCCTTCTCTATGTTTTGTCTGTAGTAGTAGTTTAATAGTGAAATTAGTTGTGGGTTCCCTTGGGTCCCATAAGATCTTGTTCGACTCCCCCCAGCCTCTAAATGCGTACTCGTGTGGGCGTTCCGTGTCTCTTGTTGCCGTTTTTCTTTTTGTTGCGCTAGGTTTTCTCTAAACTAAAGTGGTTGTTGGCTGCTGTTCCCCCTTTTAAAAATTTTTTGTTTATATAAATCGTTGTTAAAACCCCCTTAATTTGGTCGGTTCCCCCTGTATGGACTGTACGCGTTGATGTACCTCTTTTGTGGTTGCTCCATGTCGGCATGGTTTTTCTTATTTTTGTGACAATCTAATATTATTTTTAGTTTTTCCCGTTTGCTATTTTTTGTGTGCCCTCCTTTAAACATTCCTTGTCTCGTTTTTGGAAGTTAATATGTCTCTGGAAATCGTTCAAAAAATGTATTCAATAGTGACATATTGGTGTAGGGGGGGACAGTGGGGGCTCGTAGCTAAAATAAATGGGGGTGCTGCTCATAATTTTTTTTTTGCCTTTTGTTTTAGAATGTGTAAAGGGAAAAAAAAAATTTAAAAAAGAAAATTTATTCGAACTTGATAAAATAAAAAAATGGAAATTATTTTCTTTAAATTAAAATTTTTTAATTTTTAAGCTTGATCTATTATTTAAAAATGAAAAACCATTCTTCTTGTTTTAAATTTTCCCAAAAAAATTCAATAATTTTCCTTGATTTGGAAGACTATTTAAAGGGAAAATTTTTTTCCATTGAAAGTATTGCAAAGGGATTTAGTCTTTCGTTAAATAAAAAAACCGAAAAAAAAATATGAATCAAAAAGAATAGCTGGAAGCGAATAATAATCTAATTCTCACTCTTTTAACTTTTCCATTCAAAATATGGTACACGGTTTTTAGCACAACACACGCTGAGTAAAAAAACTTTTCCCCATCATTTCCCGAGCCGGCATGCGGGAGCAAAAGTGCTCTCTTACCTGGAAAAACCCACCCCACCCCTCCTATGTCGCTGCCCCCAACAGTAAAACCCACGTCGCTGGGACTGTGGCACGCACAGTTCCTTTCAAAGATTTTGTATCTTTTTCTTTAACTGGGGGGGCTCTAAAGTACGCATTAATTTTAATGAATATTTTGTTTTCAAAAATAAGAAAGAATTAAAGAAAAAAAGGTTCATTATTTTAAAAAGTTACGAAAATATCAGTGAAATGGGGGGGCTGCATTCCGCAGTCCCTATTCACGAGCCCCCCTGGGGGGGGAAACGGGGTATCCCTCTGTATTTTTACCCTACTGATGTGTTAGAGGGTTTTGGTTAAATTAATTAAAGGTTTTTGTTTTCAACTGTCATATCTTTTTGTCTAACCTAAAATTTGGTTCATTTCATCAAACAACCTCAATGACGTTGATTGCTCCCCAATCCTGTGCCCTATTTCTTTAAAAGTATTCCTTTTCCTAATTAAAATGGTTTTCCCCTCCCCCTTTTTGGGGTAATTTAGTTTGTCTGTTTTTCTCGTCCTTCTTCATGATTTTTGACTAGAGATACCCTCCCCCCATATATAGTCCAAAAAGAATTGCAAATTTTTTAAAAAATTTGCCTAGGGGATCATTTCCCTTTGGGCCCCGCACTCATACGCCTCGGAACGTTACTTATCATTTATTTCGTCCTACCACCAATTTGCTAAAGCTTTCCCTATCTGTTGTTGTCGGTGTTTTTCCCCTTTTGTATAGTTGTTGGGTTGTAGTCGTAGTCCTGGCTTCGTTTCGTAGTTTGTATGCAAGTAATTTTGTTGGTTCGTTGAAGTCCCACACGTTTATCCTTCACTTTCCACTATCCCAACCGAATTCGTTCTCCATTCCTGTTAGAATGCGGATATTCTGCTCCGGCACCACTTGTCGTATCTTAACTTATTAAAAAATGGGTGTGTGTACTTATGTACGGCGTGAGAAGTTATACTTCTTTGGCTCATTAAATAATTACATACGGATAGAAAACCCTCAATTATATTGGAGCACTTGAAAAAGTTATAAGCACAATTTTTTTCCTTTTATTTGCGAATAGTAAATAATTTTAATCAAACATTCAATTTAAATTCATACTGAATTAATTTTTTAGCACATATAAAATTTCGCACTTTTTATGAAACAAAAACATGTATTGTGAATGTAGAAAACTAGAACATGTGGATAAATATTATATAATATATGAAAACAGTGATCTTGATCAGAGGCGACGAGCGTACCAACATGCGCGACAAACCCAGAGGTTCTATTTCTTTTTTTGTTGGTTTGCTTTTTTTTTTCGAGATTTTAAAGAGCGGTTTAGCTTCAAACCCGTTACTTTTGTGTTACAGTTGTGCGCGCGCGCATCTTAAAATTTCACTCTCATCTTTTTTCATAACGCGCCTAAAAGAGTATAACTTCAAAAAAATTAAATTTATAATAATAATTAATAATATTAATAATAATAATTATAATAATTAAAAATATAATAATAATAATATATATCGTTTGGGTTCTGTTTTTCATTACATGATAAAGTAATTGGCACGTGGTCACTGTATTCCTTGCGTTGTTGCTTTAATAAATCAAGCAGACCAGGTTAATTTTATATTTATTATATTAGCAATAATTCCATCTATGAATGAGCCGAACTTATTAACATTATTATGTGACTCGCTAACTAAAACGTCCACACCCTCGCCGTCCTTTTCTTAAAGAGTGTCCTCAACCCGCAACCAGCTTTTAAACCCGCCTATAGTTTTTCCTCCCTAGTATTTTACGTAACATTCTCCCTCTTACAACTTGATAATGGTCATCCCCCCCAACCCCAAACTTTCCACCAGTCCCTCAGCTTTTAAAATTTTTAACAATGTATTTTCCCCTTACAAGCACTAATAAACTACACCAAATTTCGGAAAACCCTTATAAAATTCAAATACATTTTATAAAATATTATTCTAAACATTTAGCTAATCATACTAATACCTATAAGGGTTTTTTTGGTGTGGAGGTTTATTTTGTATTTATGGGAAGTTAACCGCTTTTTTGTGGAAAAAAGAGTTGAAAACCTTTTTGGAAAAAAAACCATAAATGCTTCCGACCAGTTCGAACCTCGATATCTCGGTATCGGTTTAGTTAGTTTACTGTGAGAGGACGCTTAGACCTTGCGGCCCCCTAAAAAAGTGGCTAGTATTGTTTTTAAACCTTTTAATCACCACATTACTTATACCCAAAGCATGATTTGTCTTCCCATATCTATAAAATATTATAAAGGGAAAAGATTTGATTTTTTGTTTTTTGTTTGAAAGGGATAAACTCAAAAACTACTCGACCGTTTTTAAAAAATTTTTTTCACCAATATAAAGTACTTATCAGCGGTATAAATAGGGGGCCATATTTTTTTTTTGAAAATTTAATGTTTTCCTCTTTAAAAAATTCGATAGTTATTATATAGTTTTTGAAAAAAAAAAGTTTTTGAAGGGAAAGTGGGGTTGGGAAGGGGGGGGGGGGTAGGGGTGAGGAAAGGGGATGAGATGAAATAGGGGGAGGTACAAAAAGGGAGGGGGCTTACAGTGTGGTAGGACTGTATTTTCCAAAAAATAAGTAAAAAAAAAGTTTTGTTTTTTTTTGACATGATGGATGTTTTAAAGCTTTGTTTTAGGGGAATTCTTTACAATTTTTTTTTTTCGGGGAAGGGGGTAGTATTTAAAAAATGGTTTGGCGTATTTTATGGAGACTTTTTTGATCACCCCACTTTTAAATTTAGAAGGCGCTTATGGGTATTTCTTCTATTTTTAACTTTTGGTTTCCCCTTTAGCATGGTTCTTTTTGCCCGGGTTTAATCCCATTTTATAGTTTTAAAAAAATTAACTAGATTTGATTTTTTACTATAAAGAAACTGTATTTTATAAAAATTCATTGATGCATTTAATAAGGCCTTTATAATCCAGCAAAGTATTTTTTTTAATATGAAATTATGGGGTTCATTGCGTCCATTTTCCGGGATCCAAATGTTTCAGTCTAAGTCTCGATTCAATTTGGGAAAAAGCCAAAAATTTTTTGATGGCTGTTATGGGAAATTATAAACAACACCCTGTAAGTCAAAAATTGATGTATTAATACGATTTAAAATATTGTTTTTTTCCCCTCTTTAAGGGTTTTTTGTAAAAAGAACACGAAAGAGTTATTATTAGAAACTTTTTCATTTTGAATTTACAGGATTATATTGTGTTAAATAATTGGTTAAAAATGTTTTTTTTTTATACCAATAGGGTTTTTTCCCTGTTCAGTTTATGGCTACGCATCTTTTCTTTTGTGAATTAGGGTAGATGGAAGAAAGATTTTTGGGTTATGTGTACACACTTTTTCTGGATGGAGATTTGTAAAACCTTTGTAAAAACCCCCTAGTACCCGGGCTAGGATTAAAACCCCGTTTTTCTTTCAGCAGTTAGTCTTACACGGAGTGATGCCTTGGACCACGGGGCCCCAAAGAAGCAGGTGGAAAGAACAGTTAGAATTTATTTGTGAAAAGTCAAGGGCTAAAAACCCGCCCCCCTTACCCCTTTTTTTGTTTTGAATTTTTTAAAATCCCCAGGGTGAATCTCAAATTAACTCTGTCGTTCGCAGAGAAAGTACTTTTTAACATAGGGGTTAGGTCTAATTTTAAAAAAAACCCCCGCTGGGTAAATCCCATTGAATCCCCCTACTGTAAGTAATGTAACCAAACTTTCCTTTTGGGAAAGGCAAAAACAAGCTTTTTTAACTTCCCTAAGAAGTTGCCAGTCGCAAGTTCTAGTTTTGGAGGCAGACATTTTTTGGTGTTACCCTACATGAGTTTGGTGTTTAGTCGACATTTTATCGAATTTTAAATTCTATTTTTAAAAATTGCCCTTGTTTGTTAATTTTTTTTATTTTATAATAATAATAATTCAATTTCAATTTCCTTTATTATGTGCGGGCCAACAGTCTTAAGACCTATAACGGGCCCGCACTGAAAATACACCGATACCTTAAAATAATATATTTACCCCAAAAAAAATTGATAAAAAAAAAGGTAAAAAATTTTATATATTGAAAATAGTTCGAGAAAAAAAAAAGTGTTAAATAATAAAAAATAAAAAGTAACATTAAAAACAAATAACTAAATGTAAGCAGAACATTATACAAAAAATTCAGAATATTGTAATTTTAAAATTTTTAAATAGGCAAAACCTTACATGATAAATTTTTGATATGGGTAAATTAAATAACCCCCTTTGAGTTTGTTTTCCTTTTATGATAAAAGTCAAATTCAACAAATCTAAAATTTGGGCGCTATGGATACAAGCCCCTATAGGGCTCATCTTATAAGAGCTTTCGATAAAAAAAAACAATTTAGGTTACGGAAGCGGGAGGGATATGAACCCCTATGTCAAGGGAAAATTTTGCAAGAAATTTTTGTTATTGAAAATTTAAAAAAAAAAGGGCAATCACAAAAAAAGTTAGCGAGAAGAGTTTGGAGCCCCAAAGGGTTTCGAATTCTGTATATCATAATAAATCGGTTACTAAAGTATTTATCTAGCATCAGCAACAAAATTTTTTTTGAACTTTTCTAACCAAGGAGTCAGTTATGGTAAAAGGAATTCCAAGCAACAGTAGCATTTCAACTTAGATCTAACCCGGGGTAAAACAGCTAAAAAACAGTCAATTTTTTTAAATGATGAGTAATAATTTAATTTGCCCCAAATAATTTCAAAGACGGGGGAAAAGACAGGTCAAAATGTAGTGGAAATAAAGTTTTTATCCAGGAGGAAAACCAGATCATTAAATAGGGTGCGAACTATTTTATCACTGCCCATTTATAAGTAAAAAAGGAAAGGATTAGTTTTTTTAGTAAAAGTTATAGATTTGGGTTTTGTTTATTGTAGAAATTCCTTTTCCAAAGACCATTTAAAATCCATTTACATCATTTTGTAAATCTATACATTTTGCCCAAAGATTTGATAGTTTTTTAAAAAATTTTAAAATATCAGCAAAGAGTAAAAGACTAGAAAGGGTTTAAAATATTTCCAATGTCATCAATAAACACATTAAAGAGAAAAAGGACCTAAAATTTGACCCCTTTAGGGATGCCACGGGTGGTAAAAATGTATTGAGGTGTGTGAATCTTTTTTTAATTAAAGAAAGATCTTTCTTTAAAATAACTGTGAGTGAGAAAGTCCCCAAAAATTTCCAAGTTTTTTAGAAATAAATTATGTGAATAAAACAAAAAGCTTCTTTTGGGCAAAATAAAAAAGTATCAAATGACCTTGGGGCAGGACTTGAGGGGCCCAAAAGCCCAAAAAATTCTACTAAATTGTGCAGTAGTTTTTTTTTTTTAAAGCCATGTTGATTATTGAAAATTTATTTTTAAGGTGGGGGAAAGTATGTAAAAGTATGATTTTCTCGAATAAAATTTGGAGAAAGGTTTAAGAGAGAAATTGGGCTTAATTAAAACTTTGTTTTCCCCTTTTTTTAAGATAGATATGCAAAAAGATGGTTTCATGTAAAAGGAAAAATTTCATTTGAAGGCTAAAGTTAAAATATAATAAATAATAATAATAATAATAATTTTTTTATAAGGTATTTTCAATTTAGTATCCGTATTGCAATTTAATAGTGGTTAAAAATTTAAAGGGTAGGTTTTAAGTCAAAATTTGAATTAATTTAAATGGTATTTTACCCAGGGGGTTTAATGAAGGGTAAGTGATAGTTTAGCGTTGGTCATGACATCAGAGAAAATGCTTTACGGTGATTAAAAAAATTAAAATTATTACATATTAGAATGTACTCAAAAAAAAAACAACAAATGAAATCTATAGTTTTATTTTTTTATTTTTTTGGGTATTTAAACGTGGACTTTTTAAACCCGGGGATTTTATCAACACATGAGATTTTCTATGGTGAGGGCCTACCAATTTTTTCCCGGAAGTTATTTTCACACCCTTCCAAATTTTTTTTTTTCACGCCCCACTTGACGGGACCTACGGCTTTTTGCCAAAGAAAAAAATTGTTTTCTCGGCTGGGTTTGAGCTCAGAAAATTTGGGTTGAGGGGGCATTTGCCCGGACCCCGGGTTTGCGAAATTTTTTATAGATAGCTTTTGGGCGAAGAAATTACAATTTGTTCGTTAGGCTTGCGTGTCCCAAAACAATTTGTCACTAAAAAAAAAATTTCCCAAGTTGGTCCCCCTTTTTAAATGCGAGTCATGTTTCCTATATTCCTTTTACAAGGGGCCTGTTTAAATATTACATTTGTTCAAATAAGTAAAAATATAAACCCACGCTACAGCAGCCATTCAAACTATTTTCAAATTTTTAAAAATAAAAAGTAACCCTCATAAATGAGAACATTACATTTCGATCTCTAGATTAAATTTGGAGAAGTTTACAAAACTTTTTTAGGAGATAACCCCCGATGAAATCTAAATTATTAAAATTTTTATTCTATTACATACACATTTTAGCGCATGGTTCCATTCAAATAGTGAAAAATAAGTTCCAAAAAATAAAACTAATCCGGCTCATAGGATTTTTTTTTTTTTAAAAACAAGCTACAAAGCGTTGACCTGTCTTTATGCAACTACTTAAACCTTATTTTTGCTATTTTTTTTAACACGGGGAATCGTAGTGTAGGCAATATGAGCTGTGATTGGACGATCCATTAAACTTTACAATAGTGAATGTCATGGCTTTTTTAATTTTGTTGAAAATAATTTTTTAAATAGTGAGAGTTTTTTTTAATAAAAAAATTTTTTAAGTGTTCATTTATTTTAATAAAAGTGTTGTGCCCTGGATGTAAAAATTAACATTTTTTAAAGACTGATTTAAAAATAAAGAGGAAAAAAAGATTCCCCCATCTGGGGGAAAAATTATCTGGAAACCCAAAAAACTTGAAATTTAGTACTAAAATTTACAATTTGCTGAGCTTTTTAAAAGAGAATGTTTTAGTTGGACAAAAGGGGGCGAATGAATTTTCCATCCCATTTTTAAAAGTTGCCAGGTCCCGGGGGGGGGTTTATTATAGTTTTTTGACCCCAAATTAAAAAAATTTAAAAAATGTGGCAAATATAAATTAATGAAAATACATTGCTTTTAATTCACGTGAACAATTGTTTTTTAATTCTTTTTTTAAAGTAATTAAATGTTAATTCTAAACATTTAAATAAAAAAAGTAGGTAACTTTAATTAACTTTTAATCAATGAAAAGACCCCTATTATTTGGGTTTAAAAATTTGCTTTGGGAGTCCGTAAAAATTTATGCTAAATATCTGTTTTGCTCTGGACACAGGTCCTTACCCGTGCTTGTAGAGTTGGTAAATTTTAAACTTTTAAGTAGTAATATATTATACAGGTACAAAAAAATGGCTGTACCCGAATAGTTACTTCCACGCCATCGACTTTGGACTTCATCGTAGTTACATTAGCAATCGTGATAAAGGCGACCCGTCAAATAGTTACAAAGTGTAAAAATGCCCCCCTCAACGCCTTGAGCCCAAGGGCGCGAATTTCCCCTTGCCGCCGTCGTTTGGTTTTTGATCGGAAATTTGTTTAATTTTTTGTCTGCTTGTGAGTATAGTAGAGTTATTGAGCTTTGTAACGTGTTAGTAGCTGTAGGGTAGGGGAAACCCCCGCTTCCCCCCAAGGGTAAAACACCCACCCGGGTTTTAAAAGTGACTGTTTCCACATCTTTACCTTTATTCCCCCCCCCCCCTGCCCTATTTCCTTGATTGGTTGCTATAATATCCCCTTCCCCCCACCAATTTGCCTTGTTTTCCACATCCGCCTCCCCCCCCCCCTCGTCCCAAACCTGGCATGTTGGTTCTTTTGATTTTTTAAATAGTTTTGAGGTCATTCCCCCCGGGAAAGGGTTTTTTTTCCCTGGCCCCGTATGTCGGGCAGAAGACAAGAATAGATATTAGGGTCATTGCCCAGGGCAACGAGGGTTTTCCCCGGGAGTCGTTTGACGGGGGTCGGCCGAAGTTGCGTATGGCTGACAAGCCTTAAAATGAACATGGCTTTTGTACAAGGTTTGTCCGGAACAAGCAGCATGAATTTGCGTTTGGCTTTGTGATTGAGTGGGGAATTTGTTCCGAGCCCCCCCCCTCCTTGCCCCCCTGACGAGCTCCCGGGGGGAAAAGTGACCTCGATAACCCTTGGGTTTTTCCCCAATGACGAAATATCCAACCCTGGGCCGGTTGGGGGGCAGACAATTTTGAAACAAGAAAAGATGTGACCTCTGCGCTGTGTGTTTCCTATGTCGAAATTTCTTTGCGTGTTATGTCGAACTTAGATCCCCAAATTTGCACAATCAGGGGCCCGGAACCCACGTTGGGGGGCCACTCCCCCCGTCCAAGTTACAAAAATTGGTTTTTAGAGGTCTGTCGAAATCCCTGGAAATGTCCTCCCCCCGCAGCTCTCGGACCGGAAACCGGGGTTTTTTTCCTATGACGAAATCATTGGTGTTATTTCGAAACTCACATCTCTAATTATGCACAATCAGGGCCTGGGCCCACAGTTAGGGGCCATACCCCGTCACAAGTTACTAAAATTGGTTGTTTGGTTTTGGTCTTTTCGAAATGCCTGGAAATGTCCCCCCACCCGAAAACTCTGGACGGCAACCTGGGTTTTTTCCTATGGTAATCTTGCGTGTTATGTCAAACTTAGTGACAATGCACAATCAGGGCCTCGGTTTTCACAGTTAGGGGCCTACCCCCGTCACAAGTCTACTAGAATTTGGTTTGTTTTGGTAGGTCTGTCGAATCCCTGGAAAATGTACCTCACCCCAGCTCTCGGCCCGGGAAAACCTGGGTTTTTTTTCCTTGCCTAATACGCGTTTTCTGTCCCAACCTGGCCCGTATGTCGGCCCCGACAAGAAAAGAATAGTATTGAGGTATTCCCTGGGCATCGGGTTTTCCTGGGCCAATATGTGGGCCCCGACAAGAAAAGAAAGATATCGAGGTCATTCCCCCGGGGCCCCAACAGGGTTTTCCCGGGCGCCAGATGTGGGAGCAAGAAAGAATAGATATTGGGTCATTGCCCGGGCAGGGGGGGGGTTTCCCCTGGCGTCAGTTGACGGCTAGGGGGCAAGAATAGATCTTTGACTCAAAACTTTGGGGGGTTTCCCCCAAGGGAGTAATCATTGGTGTTTGTCGAAACCCTGGCGCCAGTTTTGTCGGCACAACAAGACGAGTTGGACAAGTTAGATATCGGGTCATAAAGGGCGCCAGGTTGGCGGGCGGGCAAGAAAAGTCGAGCAAGATATATCGTGTGACTCAAACGAGGGAGAGGGTGGTATAAAGAGGGGTGCCCATTGGTTTTTATTTTAAACTTTTTTTTGTTGGGGCCCAAAATATGGAAAGTTACAGCAGGGTAATATGTCGACGCGGTGCAGCCCTAAAATTGTGTGATTACCCGTAGATCAAAAGTATCGGGGATAAACAAAAAGCCTTTCAATCAAAGTTCGGGAGAGCCTAATCCCTACCTAGACGGGAGTTTTGTGTTTTTCCCCTGCCGGTTTGGTATCTTACAGATGAAGCATGTGTGATTTAAAATAAAAAAAAAACTGGTATTTACCTCCCGCGGAGAAAAACCCGGTTACCTCATGTGAATTTTGAACGCGTTTAAAGAGACACGGCAGTTAACAAAAAACGGGCAGCGGAGATAGGGGACTCAAACAGGACTTTTAGCTCTCGGTAGTCACCTGCTTCGTCCGGTTTTAATTTAATGTTTGGGGGCCTACGATGGGGGGGCGTCCCTATATGGGGGGCGAGGGGAATGTTCACAGTGTCCGGTGTGTGATAGAAGGTAATTTACAATTGAGGAGGAGGCTACTAGAGTTTTTGCCCTTTTTCCCTGTAAACCGTTTGGGGGCGACGGAATATCCCCTCGAGAATGTGGAAACGTATTGTGTGTTGTAACGTGCCCCGTTTACAATTTCCCGCAAGGGGGAGGTGGTAGCGTGTTCCCCCGCCTCCACCCCCACCCTTCCGAGTCAACCCCATTTTTCCCCGTATTCACGCCGCCCCCGCCGCCTCAGGGGGAAACCCGGTCCACCCCGGTCACAGACGTCCCAGTCCGAGTCCCAACACCTGATGTTCCCCACCCATATCACGGGCGTACCGTCGTCAGGTCGTTGTCTACCAGTGTAGATCACCTGCTTTTGCCCCGTCCGGGCGTTTCCCTACCAGGCGTCGATTCACGGGGCGAAAAACAGTAGAGGCTTTTTTCCCCGCCGAGGGGGTGCGTGCCCACCACCACCCCCGGAGGTAAAGTTGAAAAAACCTGTAATTCGGGATTTAAAAATTTAAAAAATATTCAAATGTTAAAATTATAGGTGAAACGCCCCCCGACTAATACTACCCTGGGCATTTTTGGGGAACGTTTTCCTTCCAAAGTCAATCTATTTTTTGGATTGAAAAGCGCTTTAAATCAAAAGCACGCTGTATGATATATTCGGGGGCAAAGTGTGATGTTTAAAAAGTAAATTAATAAATAGACGTATCTGCTGCTCCCATAGGGCTAGTGGTAAAATTTTTAAAAAAAAAAACTTTAAAGAGCGGTTTTTATTTCTTTTGCTGTCCCCCAATAGATTTCCCGTTTAAAATGCTGCGTTTGTGAGGACCCTACGCAAAGCTATCCAATTTTTTCGGCACAAATTTAAATGTATCAAAACTGCTGCTCCCAGGATATGTTGGGACTTGGGGGTTTTGCAGGGGTTAGACTGATCGAGAAGGGAAATACAATCGGTAAGTGCTTAAACAAAACTTGGAAAAAAAAAAGTTAAACGTTGTGCTATCGGGACCCCGAACCAAATGTTTTGTGTTAGTTTGTTGGAAGATTTGATTGCGGTAAAACTGTGGAGCTTGTCAATATCCCTCTACCGTCTCTAAACGTGTCTTGAACTATTTTGGAAGGCTCCTACTCATTTTTAGAGGGTGGTCTTTTATTGTATTGGTAAAAAATCCCTAAATAATTTGTGCTTGTTGTGAATGTTTTAAATTAACCAATTTTTGATTGTCAATAAAAAAAAAAACAAAAAAATTGAATTATATTTTTAGCTGGTAGATGTTTTTATATGTTTTGGTAAAAGACCTAAATAATATTGCTGCTTTTTGTGAATTTTTTAAAATTAATCAATTGTTGTTGTCAATAAAAAGACTAACAAAAAAATTGACCCCTACTTTTTTCTGGCTGGTGAGTTTTTATAGTATTGGTAAAAAGGGACCTAAAATATTGCTGCGTGTTGTTGTTTTAAATTAACAATTGTGATTGTCAGTAAAAAAAAACTCACTAAAATGTCGTTATTTTTTTTTAAAACCCTGGGCTGGACAATCAAAGACCTGAAGGAGACCCAAATTGTTATGATTTGTTTGCTTCCATGGTTAATTGCTTATC
Source organism: Timema cristinae (assembly GCA_039000515.1). NCBI lineage: Eukaryota > Metazoa > Arthropoda > Insecta > Phasmatodea > Timematidae > Timema > Timema cristinae. The sequence goes on along the minus strand of JBCFYV010000201.1, from coordinate 83,414 downwards.
TAATCATAATAATATTTACGGTATATTCTTACCCCTTAATGGAAAAAAAACCAGTCACTACTAGATACTATGAAAGCCAAAGTTTCCAGCGTCGTTCCGTGTGCGGGTATTTTTTTTCGAATTGTATGTTTTAAAGGGCAAAGGGAAACGCTACATTAAAGGAGGCAGCGCTTTTTCATCCGGCGTTAGGGTTCGGCCCGATGCCAAGCGTGCGAGCGAGGGGCGAAGCGCTGGGTGGCCCAAAAGGGGGAAACGCGCGAGCGAGCGAGCAGCGCGTAAATTTGCAGACCCTAGTTCATTAGAGAAGATGTCTCTGTCAAAAAACACTGGTACACTCTGCTCCCCAAAAAATTTTTACAGAAAATTTGTGTATTTTAAAAAAAAAAAAAATTGGAGTGCATCCAATTAATAATTGAGAAAGTGTATGGTGAGTTCCACCATCTATACAGAAAAATGGGGGCGTTACCCCGATAGGTTTTTGAATTTCGCGGATGTCAGTGCAAAAAAATTTTTATTTATATAAATAAAGTGGAACATCCGGTTTAAAAAAAAATGTGACTAACTTTAGAAAAACCAATTTCCAGCTAAGACTGGGTAAACAATAAGGTAAAAAGCTGACTTAAGCATGATTTTTTTGGTTTTTTAAATTTTTTAATAATGTTACCTATTTGAAAATTTTTCTTGTGGCTTAAAAGTAAAGTATATAAAAAATAAAAAAATTCAAGCATGTGTAGTCAGTGGCTTGGATCTGAATGTGATCCTGAATATGAAGTGAGTTGATGGTGCAAAAATAAGTTGAAGAGATAAAAATTTTTTTCTTGAAAAAACAGGTGTGGGTTGGTCTGTGTTTGGAAAGTAGTCTGTGTGGATTTTTTTAGAGGAGTGTTTTCTTTTTTTCAATCTCCTGGTGTATTCTTCTAGAAATGTTGTTTAATTTTGGTTTTACTTGAAAACTTTCAAAGGTGTGGGCCTTTATTTTGGCAACAAGTCTTAAAGAAATTTAAATCGGCTCATAGATCGTTCATACGCACCGTGACTCCAAAATTTTTTTTTTTCTGTCGCTCCATATTCAGAAATTCCCTCTCAAAATAATCAGACCGCCGCTTCTGACGTTACCTGGTGGGGCGCTTTTAAATCGTGATGACAAGATTTAAGATCCTCTGATTTTTGGATGTGGACTTGGGGGGTTTAAATTTTAAATTAACTTTTAGTTTTTAAACTTCCTCATGTTGTTTGTTTCAAAGTCATTCATAATCATTTTTTTCCCTGAGTTTCCTGTCACCTAAATTTCCCCGATTTTGTTGGGAGTAACAAGTCTCTAAAAAAATGCTCATCTCAAGTTTGCCATCTAGGTTGACATTGTCGCACCTTTTCCTGATTTGCGGTGGAATTTTTTTTAGCTCTGTCGTAGTTGTCTTTCAGGCCCCCTTCCCTTTATTTTTGCATCAGTTCCCAAAAAAAGCAAGTAAAGTGTTGCAAAAGAATACGCCGTACACACAGGGGCCCGACAACCAAAATTAGCAGCAAACCTTAACCCCTTTTTACTTTTTTTGTTACTATTTTGTGTTTTTGAAGAATTAAAATTTTAAGCTTACAAAATTTTTATGTATTGGTTAAAAATAAGTTTTTTGATCAAATTAAATCAATTAAAGAAAATGTTTTTGCCTTTATAGAGCTAGTTGAAAAGCCTGAAGTAAGTGTTGCATTCACCTTTATTTCCTAGTGTATAAGAGTATAGTTGTACAAGTGTTTTTACATTCAAGTATTTTAAAAATAGTCAAAATAAAATATCAACTTTTTTAAATTTTTTTTAAACATTTTTGGGGTTCATTTTGAAATTTTAATTGTTAAAAAGAAATAGACAAATTCCAAATTAAAAAAAAAAAAAAAATATCAAATGTATATTTATTGGAAATATTTTCACTTAACCCAAAAAAAATTTAAGCGGGATTTAAAAAAATTTTTAATATTTTGTGTTTTCTTTTCATTTTTTCATCTGGGTTTTTTAAACACATTTTTTAATCCAGTGAAACTAGAATTGACATTCACAGGGAACAAAAACACCCCTTATAAACTGAAAAAAAAAAATTTTCATAAGATTTGGGTTTGAAGCTTGGTAAATAAACTTTAAATTTTAAATTTTTTCTTTTAAAGGACATGGCGACAGGAAATTCTTTTCGTTGATGGGATTTTATTTGTTAGGTCTTTAACAATAAATTCTGTAATCTTTGAAAAACCCGTGATGCCTTTGGGATGAACTAAATGAAAAGGGCATGCCCGTTCTCAGAAAAAACGCCCAAAAAAAGGGAAAACTTGATTACTACAATCGGTTTTTTCTTCCAAAATGTTTCGGTTTATTTTGGTAAGCACTGTCAAAAAATGCCCTCCAAAAATTTTGGGTTTTATTACATAATTATTAAGAATTTTTTCGGGGTGTGCAGGGTTTCAGATGCTGACAAAAAAATTTTGGATTGAGGTTGGAGGGAAGGGAAAAAAAAAGTGATGGGGGTACCTTTATCGGATCCCAAAATTTTTTACCCTTTGGGGACGAAACATTCAATGTCCCCTTTTGATCAAGAACTACCGGTAAAAACTTAGGTACAAAGTCCCATGGGATGAAGTATCCCCTGAAGGAATATTTGATGGACCTTATCCAGTAAAGTGCTTAATCCCGAAAGAGAGACTTTTAAAAGCGGCTTTCAAGAGCTGGAAATGTGTAGGGTGCATTTGGGGTTTTGTAGCCAAATGGGTATTTTATCAAAAGATATTGAGATTTGAAGAGCTTGTGTTTTAGTAAATGTGCTTTCCTTCTTATAATTGATTAGGGGCCCTGATGGTGACAGTGACTTTGATTTTTAATGTAATGAAGGCTTTAAAGTGGAGGGGAAAAACTTTTCAAAGGGAAGAAAAGGAGGCAAAAAAAAGTCTTTTTGTAGGGAAAGAAATAGAGACACTTTTTCGAATCTTTTTCAATCTTTCTGTTAACTAAAAAATTGTAATGAATATTTTTCCCAAAAATTTTGGGTTTTTTGTATGTACTTTCAAAATGTATTGGCCCGTGTGACGGTGCATAGAGAGTGATCCGTTTGGATGCACTGAGGGTGGTTTTTTTTTAACGATTTTAAACTCTCCCTCCCCGAAAATTAGGAATTTTTCTAAACCAACCTTTAAACTTACTTAGAAAAATTTGTCATAAACGTATAGCCCAAAGTGTAGTAAGACGTGGGCAAAAAAAATTGTTGTAGAATATTTTAAGTCGTAAAATCTTGTGCTATAAATTAATATAAATTCTCTTAAAGGCTTCAAATTTCCTTTAGCTATTCCTTAATTTTTTTTGCTCCCTGATTACCCCTTGTTCAGGTTTAAGTATAACTAATTACACCAATGAGTTTGGGGGCAGAAAGGTTGGTTTAGAGGAAGTGTAGCCACATTTTTTGGGAAAGAGAGACGAAAACCATTTTGGAAAAAACACCCTCAGTAACTTGGCTCCTTATTGGCAGTTGTCTATTGGGATGATGTTTATTAGTTGATATGGGCCTCCATGATATTTAGCGTCACCTTTCGATTAGCTATACGCAAAAAAAGTTGCCTAAAATAAAAAGGTTTTTGGGGAGCATGTAATTTGCATTTCAAAAAAAAAAACACCAAAGATAATATTTTAAAAATCTTTTAAATTAATGCAAATGTGTTCTTAATGTCTTAAACTTATAGTAGTCAAAGTGAATTTTTTCAAAAAAAATACAAATTTTTTCATTTTTGTTTTTGATTGAAGATTTTTTTGTTCTACCTGCCAATATTTGTTTTGGGCGTATATTTTTTCATTGGACGTATTTACAATACGTTTGATTCGGTCTGCAGTATGATTTTGTCTTTGAATTAGTAATAAAAAACTGTTTAATACAATTATTTTTTGGAGACACGTTTTTTTTAGTTCCTTTCTATTATTTGGTACTTCCTTCAAAATATTTCAAAAAAAATGGCCATTTTCCCCAAATTTGTCTGTAGTCCCGTTTTTGAAATTCGCATGGTTTCCCCCCACAAAAACTGGGCTTGATGAACCCCGTAATAAGGCCTCTTTATTCACCTTTACCTGTTCATAGTCTATAACACACACCCTTTAATACTTAGAAAAAACCCCCAGGCGGTATGCGGGAAGTAGTGAAATTTTTTAGGGAAGTTTTGTATCCCCGGTACACTATCGCTCCACTTTTAACTATGATGACGCAAGCAAATCCCGAGCATCCACTTCCTTCCCAGACGTAATTTTGGGGTGAAGGGGATCAAGTAGCCCAAAATGACGAGACGATTCGGTAAATTGAAAATATTTTAATGTATGAAGTGTTTTAAAATAGTTTTGCCCCACCCGTGGGGGAATGGTGCGGTTTTTTCATGATGCTTTTGATGGAGGCAAAGGTTCGAAACTCGGGTCAGTGAATGAAAGGTGTTTTTAAAACTTTTTTATTGGGTTTTGGGTTTTCATACTCTCTCCAAACTAATGGTGTTTTATTTGTAAAGGCCTACTTTGATTTAATTTGAAGTATTTTAACATATGGGTTTACATATATACATTATTTTTTTATGGTCTTACCCCCAAAAAAATTTTAAATTAAATTTATTATTATTTTATTATTTTTATTTTATTATTAATATTATTATTATTATTTTTTTTAATTATTTTTATTATTATTATTTATTATTTTATTTTAGCACCGCTTTTTACTTCCCCTTCGGGCTATATGCATTCGCTAATGTGTATGGTAGGGTTATTGTGAGTGAAATGAGGACCCACAGTTTAAGTGGGAAACCGAAAACCCCCGGGGGGCGGCCCGGCATTCCCACATTCCCAAGATGTTTGTCAGAGGTGGGAAGGGTTTGGAAAAAAGATAAATCTGTGCCGGGACGGGATTGAACCCGGTGCCAGCACAGAAATCTGACCCTTCCCCAGACCGCCAGGTCCCAGGCCATTAATAGCAAGTGTTTTAAAACCCTTTATCATGTTTAGAAAAAAGTCAAATATCATGTCAAAATGAGAAGTTTCCTCGCACTCAATGAACCAACTACAATAATATTGCCTAGCGCCTTTGTAAACTAGACTTTTACGGGTCGAGTGCGCGCGCTTGAAAAATAGAACCAGTTCTATCTTTTCAAGCGCGCGCGCTCGCTCGCCGCTCGCCCCCAGTGTGCCACCCCACCATTACAACAAATGTGTTCTATTTTATATTTTAGTCGCTCGCGCGCTCAGTCTGGCGTACCCTTAGGAAGACTGCCCGCCTGCGCCAAGTGCCCGAAAGAATGTTTCAACTCTCTCTCTCTCTCTCTCTCTCTCTTCTCTCTCTCTCTTCTCTATCTCCTCTCTCTCTTCTCTTGTGTGTGAAGGGAGACATGTATTTGTCTGTTAATCTATGTCGCGTGGTCAATGGTCAAGACGTCTAAGGAATCACTTGGCCGCGAGGCGTTAGAATGTCTGTCTGCCCCCTCAGAGTAAAGTGTCCAGGCTTCGATTTCCTGTATGACTGAAAATGAGGGTTTTTAAGGGGGAGGGGAATGGGAACTAGTACACCAATTGAAGCAAAGAGACGGTCTTATAAAAGCCAGTGGTTCAAAACCCTATATTAGCACATGTCATGATGTTTTTTCTGGGGAGAGCGGATTCCCGTAAGGTGCTTCCCTGTCTCACTTCGTGGTTCGTTGAAACAGCAACAATAAATTTAACGTTCGCAAAAAATTTTACTTTTACAAAAAAAATCACAAGTAATCAATTATGAAAATCTTAAAAATTATTTTAAATTAATATGTTGATGAAACTATATCGCTGATATAATATTAAACATTTACACTAAAAAAAATTAGTTATTTTAAAACAGCAACCAATTTTTAATGTCCGAAAAAATATTTTGATCTAATAATAATATATTTACCTTTACAAAAAAAAAAAAACCTAAAGTTTTACAATTATAAAAATCTTGAAAAAATTTTGATATAATAATATATTTTAGTTTTACAAAAAAAACAAAAAAACCACAAGTTTTAAAATTTATGAAAATCTTGAAATTTTGGTCAATGGTCAAGAGTCTAAGGAATCACTTGGCCGCGAGGCGGCATTGCACCCTGTTAGAACCATGCTGTTGGAGGGGGATGCTGAACCCCATTCGGAAGCCACTCGGGCTTAGCTCCCCTGAGCTTATGATGGTTTTCTGGACGGACTTTTTTCCCTGGGACCCTTGTTGCAAAATTTGCAGCGGTATATGTGTCTAATGGTCTTCACAATATGACGTGCGAGGAGGCAAAGGGGGGACTTACGTACGATGGTTGATGGCTGAGTCTTACTATGTTATTCTGCCTGTCTAGCAATAAGAGATTTGGCCTTCGCCAGCTCAACTCTTTAGATGAACGATTTTATAGTACACAAATGAAACAATATATAAGATATTTAATTATTGTAGTTAGCCATTAAAAAAATATTGAAATAGCCCAACTTGGGGGCCCATTAAACAAATAAATTTGAACCAGAAAAGCCCTAGTTATGTCTCTGCACTTCAACACTAACTTCTCGTTTAAATTCAGCTATCTTCAGACTATATCTTAGATGGATTTTTTTAAATGTAGAACAAGATGGTCTATCTACAATTATTTTAACCGTAACATAAATATTATGCCACAACTATTTGTGAAATTAATGGGGATTTTCATGTAGGCTAATTAAATTTTTTAATTTAATTGGTATTCAAAATAATATAAGGATTCTTATCGAACACTGTAGGTCATTTCTTTATTTTTAAATAAAGGTGCCGTGTTTCGAAAGAATAGTTGAGTATTATTTAAATGGCAATTGTATCCATATTTTCCTCTAATAAATTTGTAGTTATAAAAATAAAGCCTAGCTAAATTAAAGCTTAACACAATCAAAATAAGTTAATATATATATATTTTATATACCTAATTAATAGGAGGATAATTCTTGGGAAAACTAAGTTTTATGGCAAAGTTATTACTCACTGGGACTCTGAATAAATATTTGGTTAAAATAATTTTTAAAACGTACCACGATCTCCCGTCACCGCCCTAGTTGCTAGAGTATATATACGCTGACTTATTCATAGTAAATGTATCCGCATTTGAATGAAGAGAGGTTGGGAAACCTACCCAGGAGGAAAAACACCCAATTATATATAGCTAGAATTACAAAAAAAAATTTCTCGTCGACATGTCATATTTTCGGTGCTAAGTTTATTTATTTTATTTAGAGTATATATAAGTGACATAAACATTTACATAAACAGTAACAAGTAATTTAATGTTCGCAAAAATATGTGTGTGCATCGTGACTTACTAGCCATTCGAACTGTTCGTATTATTCATGTGTTTAAAATTAGCCCTACGTATCAATAAATAGAAAATTTTTAAAGTTGATGCAATGAAAAATCGATAAAAAGGTGTTGCAAAATCCAGCTAAAATGTTTTAAACCCAATAAATTTAAACCCAGAAAAGCCGAAGTCATGTTCTGCACGTAAACCCACTAACCTATCATTTTAATCAACTATCTTCGACTTTTATCTTGAAGGATTTTATTTTTAATTTTAAAACTTTATTAATGTAGAACAAGATTGTACTATCTACAATTATTTTATCAGTAAAATAAATAATAGGCCTACAACTATTTGCGAAATTAATGGAGATACCCTGTAGGCTAAATCAATCTAATTTAACCGCCTCGGGGGCGTAGTTGGCTAACGCGTAGTCGTGCTGAGCTCGATTGCTGAGGACGGGGAGATCGAGTTTTGAATCTCGGTCGGGTGAACTGTGGGTGGTTTTTCCTAAAGGGTTTTTTCCACTATCCCTCCACGCAAAATGCAGGTTACTTCATCTAATTAAACCTTCCCAATTCCTAACCCTTTAGCGTAATTAGTACTTAAAGGTATAACCGAACGGGTAGTAATAGCGGTGCTAAATATTATTATTATTATTGTTCACTTCATTACAATTTTGAGCGTTTCAATGCCGGCTTTATCATTCAAATTTATATTACTATTTTGACATAAAGGTAAAAGTAATTTCACATCTATATGTACGTTATGTGTCGTCTACGCATTCTTAGATGTAAACATCTTTTGACTTCCAGGGGGTTGACGCATACCATTTATGGCCTACTCATGTAAATCACAGCCAGGGAAAAATTTTAAGGTGATTTTCCCACTGTTGTTTTTGTATCGGTGTAGAAACCGTTAAGTAGGCTTTCCTCGCAACATTGTAAAGTAACCTAAACATCAAAACAATCCCTCAACTCTAAGGGTTTTTAAAGTTTTCTGTTGCAATGTCAAACAAACATCCCAGGGTACCCATTTAACCCGACACTTAGTTTATTTGGGTAGGTATCCGTCCACTGATTTAAGGATTCCCTCCCTCGAATCTTGTGGGGGTGTGAAAAAAGGTTAGTTTTTTTTCCACTCTCACACGCGAAAAGGGGTGTTTACTTCCTCTAAATTCAACCTTTAAATTCTAATACATTAGTACTTAAGATAAAAGGCGAACGGGGGTAGTAAGCTGTTGTGTTAAATAATAATAAAAAAATTTAATTTTTTCCCAGTTCACCAGATAATTACGTTCAAGTTTCCCTTTTGGGAAATAAATCTTGATAGTATTTATAGAAAGTTACGGGATTGACCCAAACCCGGTTAGACCAAATGTTGACCCCAAACATGGTTTATGAACATTAAATCAAACACTTTTTAAGGGTTATGTAAAAGAAGATAATTGAAAACTGATGTGGTTGTTGTTGAATTTTCCTTGGTTTTGTCTAATCAAGCGCTCCGTAGCTTTATATTTTCACGTGAAGAAGGCAGGGTTATTCTAAACAGCTTCTATTATTAATTATCAAATCCCATTTTCTCTAGGAAGCATTAAACCGATCTTTCTAATTTAGATCAAAATAGAATAGGTAATTACTATTTGAATTCATCATAATCATTAAATATTGACGGAGTAATATTAGTTTTCAACTACGTTTATTGCTTTAAAATGACTCGATACAGTTGAATAAGAAATTACTATTTGGCCCCATCATCATTGACGGTGTAATATTAGTTTTCAACTACGCTTATTGTTTTAAAATGACTCGAGACAGTTGATATGATCACTGTTTATCTGAATAAATGTACATTCAACGAACTCATGAGGTCGTGTAAACTCCAAGGAGGTTAATGAATGATGTTTAATTTAACATTACTGTTCCTCGATGTGATTTAACGACCTTAAAAGGGCCCCCAGCTATGTAGCCTCGCTCCGTACTTTGTAAATTACTGTCTATCGCTCACGATACGCCGTGTGTGTGTGTGTGTGTGTTTTGTGAGAGGAGAGAGAGAGAGAGAGAGCTGTCATAGAGCTGGGCCCCCTACCAATGATGTCACAAGACCCTCTCTATAGACATGGGTCTGAACGGAGGTATGATGCATCCCACTGGAAATGATTACGAAATACCTTACAAAAATTTTTAGCAACCCCACCATCAATGTGGGATCAGCTGTAAATATATTGAGAACAAGTGTCATGAGGGTGTATGAAAACATGTATGATAAGCAAAACACAAATTAATATTAAATCATGATGGTTGTATTATTAGAACAATTTCATATCAAGTTAATTGTTGACAAATATATTCATTAATGTCAAAAAAAATGTACAATTTATACAAATATGTTAATTTAAATGCTTAGTTGTATACAAATTTTTATTTGACATAGTTGGATGAAAAAAAACTGTCATGTAAAACGCCCTATAGTGTAATGAAGGTGTAACAACGAAGCTCATAACATTTTTAAAATAACATAATATGTAAAATTGAATAATCAAACAAATATTAGATTATCATGATCATAGCTTAAAGTTAATGTTTTCAATTATATAGATTTATATGGGGGCTTATTTGGAGGGTTTAAAGGATATATAGTTTCATATTTAAAACGTAAACAACATATTAATTTAAAAAAATTTCAAGATCCTCATTAAATGTATTACTTGTTTTTTTTTTTTTGTAAAAGTAAATATATTTTTATATCAAATATTATGTCAGGTATATATAGTTTAATCAACATATTTATTTAAAATAATTTCAAGATTTTCATAATTGTATTACTTGTGATTTTTTTTTTTAAACTAAAATATTATTATTATCAAAATTTTTTTCAAGATTTTCATAATTGTAAAACTTGTGGTTTTTTTTTGTTTTGTTTTTTGTAAAACTAAATATATTATTATATCAAAATTATTTTCAAGATTTTCATAATTGTTAAAACTTGTGGTTTTTTTGTTTTTTTTTGTAAAAGTAAATATATTATTATTTTGATCAAAATATTTTTTCGGACAATTAAATATTTGGTTGCTGTTTAAGTAACTAATTTGTTTGTGTAAATGTTATATATTATATCAGCGTATATAGTTTTATCAACATATTAATTTAAAATAATTTCAGATTTTCATAATTGTATTTACTTGTGATTTTTTTTGTAAAAGTAAATATTTTTGCGAATGTTAAATTTATTGTTGCTGTTTCAACGAAGCCACGGAGAGGGGAGAAGGGAAGCACCTTACGGGAATCCCCTCTCCCCGAAAAAACATCATGACATGTGGCTAATATAGGGTTTTAAACCCCCGGCAGTATAATACCCTCTCTTTGCTTCAAGTGGTGTATAGTTCCCATTCCCCCCCCCCCCTTAAAACCATCATTTTCAGTCATACAGGGAATCGAAGCCTGGACACTTGACTCTGGGGGACAGACAGACATTTCTAACGCCTCGCGGCCAAGTGATTCCTTAGACGTCTTGACCATTGACCATTTTCAGATTTTCATAATTGTAAAAATTGTGTTTTTTTTTGTTTTTTTTTGTAAAAATAAATTTTATTATTATATCAAAATATTTTCAGATTTTCATTTAAATTTTTAAAACTTTTTTTTTTTTTTTTTTTTTTTTGTAAGAGTAATATTTTTATTATTAGATCAAAATTTTTTTCGGACATTAATATTTGGTTGTGTTTAAGTAACTAATTTGTTTAGTGTAATTGTTATATTTTATATCAGCGTTTATGTTTCATCAACATATTAATTTAAAAAATTTCAAGATTTTCATAATAATGTTATTACTTGTGATTTTTTTTTGTTTAAAAAATAAATATTTTTGCGAATGTTAAATTTTTGTTGCTGTTTTCAACCGAAGCCACGGAGGAGGGGAGACAGGGAAGAACCTTACGGGAATCCGCTTCTCCCAGAAAAAAATCATGAATGTGGCTAATATAGGGTTTTGAACCCTGGCATGTATAATACCGTCTCTTTGCTTCAATTGGTGTACTAGTTCCCATTCCCATCCCCCTTAACCATCATTTTCAGTCATACAGGGAATCAGAAAAAACCTGGACACTTGACTCTGAGGGGACAGACCCGACATGCTAACGCCTCGCGGGGCCAAGTGATTCTTTAGACGTCGTTGACCATTGACCACGCGACATAGTTAACAGACAAATACATGTCTCCCTTCCCCAGAGAGAGAGAGAGGAAACTTAAATTCTTTCTGGATACTTGGCGCAGCGGGCAGTCTTCCTAACGCAGTGATGAGAAAGCTGCTGCCCCCTTTATATGTAGCGTTTCTCCTTTACCCTTTAATACATATCATATTCTGAAAGAAAATACACCTGCACACGGGAATCGAGCCCTGGAAACTTTGGATTAATATGTATCTTAGTACGGGGTAATGGTTTGTTCGCTTAAGGGGGTAAGATATACTCTAAATATAATTATGGATTAGATAAGCAATTCAACCCTGGATAGTAAAAAATAAGTCATAAACAATTGTTGGCGTCTCCTTCAGGTCTTTGATTGTCCAGCCGGGTTTTTTTAAATAATAATAACGACATTTTAGTGCTAGTTTTTTTTATTGACCAAAACAGCAATTTATTTAAATTTTTAAAAAAACAACAACGCAAGCAGTAATATTATTTAGGTCTTTTGCCAATACTATAAAATACATCTACCAGCCAGAAAATGAGTAGGAGTCAATTTTATTGTTAGTCTTTTTATTGACAATCAAACATTGATTAATTTAAAACATTACAACAAACAGCAATATTATTTAGGTCTTTTGACCAATTCATATAAAAGGGCATCTACCCGCTAGGAAATGATGTAGGAGTCAATTTTTTTTTTAGTTTTTTTTTTATTGACAATCAACAATTAGTTTATTAAAACATTCACAACAAGCAGCAATATTATTTTGGTGTTTTGACCAATACATATATAAAAAACATCTACCATCCCAGAAAATGGTAGGAGCCATCTCCAAAAAAAGTTCAAGACACGTTGAGAGACGGGAAGAGGTGTATATTGACAATGTCTCCACAGTTTTTACCTGGCAATCTTACTCTTCCAACAAACTCAAGCACAATTAAAAATTAGGTTCGGGCTCTTCCGATAGCACAACGTTATAACTTTTGTTTTTCTCAAGTTCGTTTTAATCACTTGACACGATTGTTTTTTCTTTTTTCTCGATCATGTCTAACGCCCTGCATAATACTCCTCGTCCAACAGGTATCTGGTGAGCAGCAGTTTGATGACATTGAATTTTGTGCCGAATAAGATTGGTTTGCTTTGCGTAGGATCCATCACAAACGCAGCATTTAAACGGCATAATGTTATTGGAGATGCGCAAAAGAAATAAACACCCCGCTCTTAACGTTTTTTTTCAAAATTTCCCCACAAGTCATTTGGGAGCAGCGAGTACGTTAGTTTATTAATTCACTTTTAAACATCACACTTTGTCCTCCGAGATATATCATACAGTGTGCTTTAGATTTTTAAAGCGCTTACAATCCAAATAATAGATTGACTTTGGAAGGAAAACGTTACCGAAACTGCCCCAAATGAGTATGTAGTCGGGAGCGTTTCACCTATAATTTTAACATTTGAATAATTTTTGTAAATTGTTAAATCCCCGAGATTTACAGGTTCTTCAGACTTTACCTCGGGGTGGTGGTGGGCACGCAGCTGCCTTCTGTGGCTGGAAAACGGCGACTCTGATGTGGATACGCCCGTGAATCTGACGCCTGGTAGGTAGAAGCCTCGGACGGTGGGCAAGCAGGTGACTCTTATGACTGGTAGACAGACGACTCTGACGACGGGTATGCCTGTGGGCGTGTGGTGGGTTAGACGACACAGGTGGTGGGTACTCTGGGGCTGGGCAGTCTGTGATTCTTGGGGTGTGTTTACGGCTGTCTCTCTGGGGCGGCGGCGGCGGGCGTGAAGTACGGTGGGCGGATGGTGTGGAGCTCGGAAGGGTGGCGGTGGAGGTCGGGGTAACACAGCTACCACCTCCCCTTTTCGGAAATTGTAAACGGCGCACGTTACATCACACATATACGTTTCCACGTTCTCTCGTAGGGTAGTACTTCCGTCGCTCGTATCGTTTTGACAGGTAGAGTCCAAAACTCTATGTAGCCTCGCTCCTTACTTTGTAAATTACCTGTCTATCAACACCGCGTCACTGTGACATTTCTCCCGTCATATAGGCCGCCCCTCCATCGTATGGCCACAAACATTAAATTATATAGCCGGATCGAAGCATGGTGACTGTACCTGAGAGCTAACGTCCCGTTAGAGTCCCCCATGCTCCCCTGCCCGTTGTTGTTGTTAACTGCGTGTCTCTTAAGCGCGTTCAAAGTTCACAATGGTAGGTGAAAACCGGGGTTTTACTCCGGGCAGGTAAATACCCGTTTTATTTATTTAAAATCACACACGTTTCATCTGTAAGAGTACCAACGGCGGGTAGAAATACACAAAAACTCGCCGTCTAGGTAGGCTATTAGGCGTCTCCCGAACTTTGTATTGGGCGGCTTTTAGTTTATCCACCGAGTACTTTTGATCTACGGCTAGATACCAAAATTTACGGTCTGCACCGGTCGACGATATTTACCAGCTGCTGTAACTTGTCCATTTGGACCGCTCTACAAATTTATAAATAGACAACCAAGTGGGCAACCTCTTTATAGCCACCCCCTCCTCGTTTGACGTCACACGATATATTTTGTCTCGACTTGTCTTGTCTGCCGCCAACCCGGCGCCCGTTTTCGATGACCTCGATATCTAAGCTTGTCTCAATCGTCTTTTTGTGCCGACATACTGGCGCCCGGGTTGCGACATAACACGCAATGATTACGTCATTGGGAAAACCCCCGGTTGTTGAGGTCAGATCTATTCTTGTCTCGTGAGCCGTCACGTGGAGCCAGGGAAAACCCCCCGCTGCCCGGGGCAATGACCTCAAAATTATCTTGTCTTGTCTGCCCGACATATGGCGCCAGGGGAAAAAACCCCGTTTTCCCCGTGCAATGACCTCGATATCTATTCTTGTCTTGTCGGGCCGAATATTGGCACCAGGGAAAACAGATGCCCGGGGCAATGACCTCAATATCTATTCTTGTCTTGTCGGGCCGACATACTGGCGCCAGGGTTTGGGGGCAATAACACGCGATGATTACGGCATAGGAAAAAACCCAGGTTGTCCAGTCGAGAGCTGCGGGTGGAGGTACATTTCCAGGCATTTCGGGCAGACGCTACCAAACAACAATTTTAGTAGAACTTGTTTACGGGGTTAGTGGCCCCTAACTGTGGATTCCGAGGCCCTTTATTGTGCTGTGTCAGCTAGAGTTGTGACATAACACGCAATGATTACGGCATAGGAAAAAACCCAGGTTGTCCAGTCCGAGGGGCTGCCCGGGGGAGGTACATTTCCCGGCATTTCGACAGACGCTACCAAAAACCAATTTTAGTAGATTGTGAGGGGGTAGTGGCCCCCAACTGTGGATTCCGAGGCCCCTGATTGTGGGATAATTAGAGATGCTAGAGTTGCGAAATAACACGCAATGATTTCGTCATAGGAAAAAACCCAGGTTGTCCGGTCGAGAGTGCGGGTGGAGGTACATTTCCAGGCATTTCGACAGACGCTACCAAAAACCAATTTTAGTAGACTTGTGACGGGGGTAGTTTGGGCCCCCCAAATGGATTCCGAGGCCCTGATTGTGCATAATTGGAGATGCTTAGAGTTGGGACATAACACGCAATTTATTACGACATAGGAAACACACAGCTTGCAGAGGTCACGATTATTCTTGTTTCAACTTGTCTGCCCGCCAACCTGGCGCCAGGGTTGCGATTTATTACGTCATTGGGGAAAACCCAAGGTTATCGAGGTCACTTGTGCCCCGGTAGTCTGGCGTCAGGGTGGCGAAGGAGGAGGGGGGTTCTGGAACAAATTACCACACTCAATCACAAAGCATCATAACGCAAGGTTCATGCTGCTTGTTCGGGACAGGCCTTGTGACAGAAGAGCCGATTTGTTCATTTAGGCTTGTCAGCTTTAGCGAAAGTTTCTTTGGACGAGCCCTCCGTCAAACTGACGCCAGGGAAAACCCCCGTTGCCGGGGCAATGCCTCAATATCTATTCTTGTCTTTTTCTGCTGGGACATACTGGCGCCAGGGAAAAAGACCCCGTTTCCGGGGCAATGACCTCAATATCTATTAACATTCTCAAGAACCAACATGTCCAGGGTTGGTAGTCGAGGGGAGAGGGGGGAGGCGGATGTGGAAAGAGGGCAAATTGGTGTGGGAAGGAGGATATTTATAGCAACCAATCAGAGGAAAGTAGGTCGGGATGGGGGGAATAACGGTAAAGATGGGGGAAAGCAGGTCAAAATTGGTGGGGGGAAGAAGGTTATTTATAGCAGCCAATCAGAGGGAAAGTTCCCATGGGGCCAGAATATACTTTACGTTAAATATGCTGGTTGCTTTGTAGTGTTATATTGTGATCTGTTGGAAAATTTTTGGCTAATTTGTCATGGTGTAGTGAAAACAAGTAAACAAATCTATAAGTGGCCTACGAAAATTTGGACTGATAGATGACGTTTAAAATAGTTTATAAGCCCATTGATAGGAAGAAACTGCCGACTCAATAGTGTGAAAGGATATTTTGCCGTTCGAATAGTCTGTTGCAGTCTTTGATCTAAAGTGCGTGTTAAGTGTAAAGTATCAAGTCTGCATCAAGTAAAAGTGTGGGCCCTATTTGACTATTCAAAATAAGCTTAAGTATTATGTGTGTGCCCACATTTAAACAAAAGCACCAATGGCAGGGAAAGAATACTAGAAATTTGGTATTATTCTTATCAGGACCCAAAAAATGTCAGATTTATATATATATACACATACTAAGAAAATATTTGCACGAACCACCCATTTCACAGTATATCGTTTTTGCCATAATCTTGGCTAAGAATTTCCCGAAATCTTGAATTTCGGAGGAAGTGTAAATATCCATCCAATGATTAATAATATGTTCCTCAATTTACCGCAAAAGGTTCAATCCCCTTTAAAGCCTTTTAACTTTGCCCAATCTAAAACCTATTAAATTTTGCATATGTTCCGTTGACGAATCAAAAAATATTTCTTGTTATTACTATATCATGCAGTACGGTGACAATATACTTAACTTTGTAAACCAAAAAATTCTTTTCAGCAGTCAGTACAAACCAAAATGTTTTCCAAATAGCCCACTCAAATAATAAATTTTCAGAATCTTCCAACTTAAAAAAAAGCCTCTAGTTATATTGAATATATAAATTCTAAAAATAAATGTTAAATAATTATTATATTTATAAGTAAACGGAACTAACCAAATCCAAACTACTTTACAACTTCGTGAACATTTTAATTAAATCGATAGGGATTATGATTAGTTTGCTAAGTTGTCATACTCTTATATTACGTCAAACAGGGGTTTTAATCATCTTTGGAAATAATTAATATATTTAATCTCACATTATAATATTCTAATGGATGCCTTTTTTGTGATAGATATAGGCCTAATTTATGACGCCACTCAGTTGTGTGTGTTTTTTTTAAATTCGACTATCTCAAAATACTGAGTAGGCGCTCTCTAACAAACTGTGCTATAAATATATTTTTTGTGAAAGTTTTTTTTAGCCTAGTTTCTTTTATTTACAATAAGAAGATGGGAGGATAACATTAGAATGGAAACTGATTAAATAAGGTGTAGTGAGGGGGACTGGATTAGAACTAGTTAGGATAGGTATAGGTGGCGGTCTTATGTGAGTGTGGCAATGAATTTTCGAGTTCCCAATGTCATAGAGTAAGTTTCTTTTATTTATCTGCTGACTGCTTGGTGCATGCACCTTGTCTTGGATTATTTTCTTTCGAATATTTTTATTGAACTAAGTATCTTGACTATCTAATTGGTCGACACGTGATTATGGATTATAGACTCTGGCTGCGAATAGAGTTTCCTAAGGACTGCAGACTATGGACACAGGAATACAAAGTCTGTGTTGGGGCTTTAAACCTTCTCATAAGTTTTGAATTCTTAAACCACTGTTTACATAACTTAAAAACATAATGCAATTATCATAGCAATTACAATTCATGTGCACCAAATTCCTTCAAAACAGTCACATTATGTATGATAATATTAAATGTGATTTCACAAGGGTTAGATAAACAAAACATAAAAATTTGAGAGTAAAAAAAAATACTGGTAGTTATCTTAGGTCTTTGTTAAATAGGTACATATTCGTGGTAGGATAAAAAGCTATGGTCCAGTTTGTTGAGATATATTGGTAAGTTAGTTTTTCCTATTGATGATGTCATGGAAATATAAGGTGAACATAGTTTGTAGGGCTATATAATTTAATATAATGATATTTTACTAACTTAAATTAAATTTATTAACTTAACTTAAATTTTTAATCATTGGTGATTACTAAATTAATACTGGTAGAAGGGGATAGTAGGTTTATTAAATAAAATATAATAATTGCGAATGGTACATATAGGCCTAAAATCCAAAGGCGTTATAGCGCACACATTTCCATTACAATTGAACTGATTGAAACCGCCACACCAGCTTTAAAAGAAAAACCATGGCTTAAATCTATGCTAATAAACTACTATTGAAATTAATTATTTGGATAAAAAATATATTATTATTATTATTATTATAGCACCGCGTCTTACTACCCGTTCGGGTTATACGCACTTACGCTAATGTGTAATGGTTAGGGTGATTGTGAGATGAAATGAAGGACCTACAGTTTAACGTGGATCCGAACCACGGTGGAGCCTGGCATTCCCCAGATTCACAAGATGTCTTGTCAGAGGTGAAGGAAGGGTTTGGAAATCAGATAAATTTGTGCCGGGACCGAGGAGATTAAAATATAGCTTTCAAAACTTCATAATTATTTATATATTTTTTATGGTTCTTACATATGCAAACTCAACAGAACCTTTCATGTGTTAGTAAATTTAAATAAAATTTACCAAATAAACAAGTTCAGTTTACATTCGAGACGAAGACATCATCATAATGAGTCAACATAATACGCCTAATGTAAACTAGACGAGCCAACACAAAGTTAGTCAATATTTTAAATATGTCAATATGAGTTTTTTAACTATAGTCTATATAGGCCTAATAATAAGTATTCTAAATTATCGAACTAGATTTATTAGTATTGTTCGGTAATGTATTGGTTAAGGACTGGCCTCTCTAGGCATGTTATTTGATTAATAAAGGCCTTTGCTGTTATGTTTAGTCCAGTAGGTACTGCATGACAGTAATATTTCATTTAAGTAGATTATCTATTTTTCTTATTTGTTTAATTATATTTCAACATTATATTCCAGTTCAATCAGAGGCAAAGGAAAACTTGGATCATTAAGGCTGATGCCCTAGCTCAGTCGGTAACGTGTTTGAATGCTGAGCTAAGGGTCTTGGGTTCGATTACGGGTATGGCCAATACATTTATCATTGGTAAAGTGTAGGTACCCTTTCATAGGAATAAATTAACGGCTGAGGATCTGAGCGGTGTGACATTTATAGATTTTGGATAGTTTATAAGTCGTGTGCTGATATAATCAGTTGGTTCATAACTTTTTCCAGCCTGTGGCCGGGTCCGCTTAGTAAAATGCCTCCAGCTTTTTATATCGCCTCCATTCTATAGGTGGTGAGTGAGTAGTGATGCGCAATACAAGGAGCCTACCTAGTGGGGCCCCACTTAGCCTCCCCTACTCAATACTGTCCTCACTGCCAAGTGGTGTACCACGGGGCCTGAGCAGCCTGGTGGAGGTTGGGTGAAACCCCAGCGGTAGCCAGGTCAGGTGCAGACGAGCGACAGGAGGCTGGTCAGGGCTAAAACCAACAAGCTTGAAACAGGGCCTGGCCAGTTGGCTCCCAACTTGGTGGGCTGAGAGTGAGAGGGTTGGGGACGAAGAGCTGAGTCATTGTCAGCACCTGTAGCTCAGTGAGTGAAGGCTAACCACCACAATAAGGTTTACCTGGGAACCTATAGACAGCAGGCCCGCTACCCGGTGTAGGCCACGACAGGCCTAGTAAGCAGTGACCGAAGAAGAAAAAACCTGAGGTTCAGAAAGTGCAACTTAAATACTTTGAATTAAATAGAAAAAATAAATAACCCCCATTTTTAAGAATCGGGGGGCTTATCCAGGGGTTAAACATTTCCCGGGGCCCCACTTAAATTTGAAAATTTTTTGGGGGCCCAAATTTGGGTTTCCCCCATGTTGAGCCTTCCCCTTCCCTTGAGGCCGCAACCTCTAAAACCGGCCCGGGTTTCTTTTGTTCCCCCCTTACCCCCATCTTTGGACGTTCCCTTTGGCTCGGGGAGGACACTTCTTTAATTTTTCCCCCAAAGGGGGGTTTCCCCCATTGGTCAAGGGGGCAGTGGGGGAATTTTTAACACGGGACCCGGGGGTTTTTTTTGCGGGGCCCCCCCTAAAAAAAAACCCCCTGTTTGAAAATCTATTTTTAGGCCCCCAAAGGAAAAAGGGGGAGGGGAAAAAAGTCCCGAAACCAAAAACCAACTTCCCAAAACCAAACCCCCTAAACCAAAGCCTCCCCTCCCAAAAAAGCCCGCGAAGGGCAGGGAAAAACGCTAGGAATTCAAAAACCCCCCCGCACTTTCCCCCCCGGGGTGGGGGAGGGGGGAAAAACCCCCCCTAATTTTCCCAGAAAAACCCTCCAAACCCCCTTTTACGCGGGGGCGGCTAGGGGGGGGGGTGGCCTTTTTTAAAACCCCTTCCCGGGGCGATTGGCCGGGGCGATGAACCCGGAAAATTTCACCGTAAAACCCCCGAAGGGGGAAAAGGGAACAAAAAAACTTTTCCCCCTAACCTTTACCCCTTTAAAAGGGGGCCCCCCCCCCGGGGGCCCCCCAAAAAAGGGGGGGAAAAAGGGGTACAAAGAATTTCCCCCCGGTTTTAGGGGGGGTTTAAAAAAGGAAAGGGGGGGGGGCCCCTCAAGGGGTTGTTTGTGGACTACCCAAATTTTGCGGGGCCCCCGGGGTCCATTTCCAGCTGGGGGGCTCGGGGGGGCCGAGGCCAAAAAACCCTAAAAAACCCGCCCCCAAATTCTGCCGAGCTGGGGCCAAGGCCTCGAGCTATCATAGGGTTTTTCCGGGGTGGGGGAAGGGACCCCTGGGAAACCCCGTTTCCCCAGGAAAAAAAAGTTTGGGGGGGGGTTTTGGAAATTTAAAGGGTTTTTCCCCAAAAATGATAAAGGGGCAGGCCGGGGGGGGGGAAAACCGGGGTTTAAAAAAACCCCTTTGGGGGGGGACAGACCCGGCTGACCTTTCAGGGGTTTCTCGGGGGGGAAATACAATCCCCGGCCGGTTTTCAAAACTTTTCCGGGGGGCTTTTGGGGGGGATTGCCCCCCCCGAGGGGGCGGGGGACAACGAAGGGGGGGGGGGGGGAAAATCTCCCCGAATGCGAAACCCAGGAGTTTTCCTGGGGGCCTTCCCCGAAGGGGGGGGCGGGGGAAAGGGGAAAAAACCCAAAAGGGAGACGGTGGGCCAATTGGGAAACCCCCCTCCGACCAAAATAAAACCCAGTCCAACAAAAACCCGGACACCTTTCCCAGTGGCTGAAAAAATACCCCCCCCCCCCCGGGCCCAGGATGGGCCCAAAAAACCAAAGGGGGAATATTCCCAACCCCGGGGCAGGGCCCGCCCAACCCTTTTTCCCAACCCACACTCCACTACCCCCCCCAAAACCTTTTTTCAACCCCCCCACCCTTGCCCCCTGTCCCCCCAAAGAAAAGGGGGGAAACCAAAATTGCTTAAACTCGGATTCGGGGGCCCAGGGATTTTTCTCATTTTTAATTCCAGGGGCCCAGAGAAACCCCCTTCGGGGAAAAAATTTTTCCTCCCGGTTTTAGCCCCAAAAAACACCAGGGGGAAAGGGCCACGGTCCCCGGGAACGCCAGGGACCCGGGAAAACGGTTTTGAATTTTCTTAAAAGCATTTTCAAAGTTGCAGAAAACCATTTCCCCTCCGAAGGGGTTTTTAGAGGGGCCCTTTGAAAGGGGGTTTGGGGGAAGGGGGGACCCCCCGGGGGGGCCCCCAATTAATTTCCCCCTCCAACCAAAAAGGGGCAAGGTTAACCCCCGCGGGGCCGGGTTCCACCCCCTACCCCCCCCAGGGGCCCCACACGGGGGGACAGGAGGTGGTTCGATAAGCCTTTTTTTTGGGACAAAAACCCTAACCCCCCTTTTTTTCCCTATTAGGGCCTGCCAGCCCGGAATTTTTTTAAAACCCTGGGGGGTTCCGACCCCCCCCATTTTTTTTCAACCCGCCCCCGATTTTTGCTTTTTTCCAAGGGATAAAAGGCGGTTGGGTTAAGTTTTTTAAAATTTTGGAAAAAAGTCTTAAGGGGACCCTTTTCCCCCCCCCCAAAAAAAAGGGTTTAAAGCCCTGAGGGGGAGGAACGAATTTTAAAGAAATTACCCCCCCTATTTCAAAACAAATGAACGCTATTTAAAACCCCCAACCCCCGGGGGGCCAATTCACGCCACCCCTTTAAGGGGGGGCCCACGGCCTTTTCCCCGATTTATTTTCGGGCCGGGAAAAAATGGGGAAGGGCGGGAAAAATTTGGGGACCCAAAAACCCCCGGGACCCAAGATCGGTTCGGGGGGCCCCAAATTTTTACCAAAACCGGGGAGGCAAGATTGGGGCGGGGCAAACCCTTTGGGACAAAAAAAGAGCTCCCCCCCCCCCCCCTTTGGGCCAAACGGGGGGGCCAACCCCACCGGGAAACGTTTCCCCTTAAAACTTAACCTTTTTGAGTCAAGAAAAACCCGTTCACCCAGGGCCCGCAGGAAGGCTTCTCTCAACCTTAAACCAACCAGGAGGGTACAGAAATTCAGGGGGAAGGGGTTAAGCCCAAAAAGGGCCCCCCGGACCCTTCGAAACGGGCCCAAAATCCTTTGGAATTTAACCCGGGGAAAAGCCTCTTTCTTCATTTCCCCGAGTCAAAACATAATCCCTTTTTAAAACAAAGGCCCCGGCCCCAAAAGTTCGAAGTCCTTTGCTATTCGGGAAAATTTTTTCGGAGCTAAAAAAGGGGGGGAACCGAATGTTCCCCCCGAGGGGGGGGTGGACGGATTGGCTTTCCACAACGAAACAATTGTCGGGGGGAAAAGTTCGGGGAACCAACATCCAGGCATGTGGGGGGGGTTTTTGGGGGGGTTTCAAACCTCATTTGCCAGGCCCCTTTTAAAAAACCCCCCCCCGAACCTCCCCAATTAAAGGTTGAAATTTACCCCCCAAATCCCCCTTTCCAACCCCTTGGAACGCCCCCCAAGTAAACAAACCGGGGGGCCCGGGGTTCCCCGGGGGGGCCCGGCTTTTTAGTCTCTATTGAACCATTTAAAAACCCCCGGAAAAAAGGGGGGGGAAAAAAAAAAACCCCAACCATCGTCGGGGGAGGGGGGAAACGACTAAAAAACCCCCCCCAAGGGGGGGGCCAACCGGAGAAATTTTAACGTGGAAAAAGCATGCAATTTTTAAAAGGAAAAAAAAACCCCTCCCCTTTGGAAAACTTTAATGGGGGGCCCCCTTTAAGAGGGGATTAGCGGAAACAAAAATACCTAAAAAACCCGGGGCCAAAGCTAAAAAAGGGGGCAAAGGTATTGGGCCCCATCAAGGGGGAAAGGCCCCTTCAAAAGGCGGCTAAACCTTAAAAATTTAAACCCCCAATTTTGGGGGCCCCCTGGGGAACAATGGGGAGGATGGGGGTTAGCCCCATTTGAGGATAGGGGGCCCCCCGGAAAACTCCTTTTTGGGACCGGATATCCTTAAAAACCCCCCAAATGGGCATTTTTAAAACCGAACTTCCGGGAAATCCAAAAAGGGGGCGGGAAAAAACCCCCCTGGGGGGTTGCCATGACCCCCAAACCCGGGGGAAACAATTTAAAAAGGGGTTTATCTACCCCCCCCCTATACTCCGCAGTACCTAAAAACCCATTTTCCCAAATTTTTTACCCCCCCCCCAAAATTTACAAAAATTTTTGGGACCGTTTTTTTTTCAAACCCCGGAAACCCCAACAACCCTTCAATTTTTGAAACCAAAAGGGTCCCAAAGGGGGGGGGAAACCCTTTTGGGCTCCCCTTTAAAACTCGGGTTTTTGGTCTTTTTTCGTGGAGCATTTTTTAAAAAAAAAAATTAAAAATAAAAAAAAAAAAAAAAAAAAAATTTTAAAAAAAAAAAAAAAAATTTAGTTTTAGAAAAAAAAAAAAATGATAGTACCAAATGCCAACCCCCCACCCCAACCCGCCCAACCCCAACCACACCCAAAATTCCCCACAGCATCAAAACCCTTTATCAGGCCAACCCCAGGGGTAACCCCAGGAAACCCCCGGAAAAATAACGCGGCCCCCCCCCCAAGGGAATAAATTTTCCACTACCCCCAAAAAAAAAAAGAAATTCCACCCCAACAAGAAATTTTATCCTTTTCCCCCCGGGACCCCCCTATAACCCCCCAAACCTTTTGGGAAAAAAACCGGGCGGAAACGGGGCCCCCAAATGGGGATAAAAAAAGGTAAATTTCCCCACTTTCAAGTTAACCTTTCGCCCCACCCCCGGGGAAATCGCTCAGAAACAAAACATATTCACATTCCCTTAACCCCCTTTCCCAATCCCAAAAAAAAAATCCCCCCCCAAAAACCCCCCACGTTCAATCCCCAAACTTCATCACAGTGTCAATAATTATACAATTGTTGTAAAGGTATTTAAATTTTTTCAAGAGGCCGGAGTACGATAGTGACTCCCTATCTAACAAGATATAGCCCCTTTCCCGGCGGCCCCAGCTTTGGCATCTAGTCAAGGTAGAAAATTTTGCGTCGGGTACAAAAAACCACACACCTGTATATTCTGCAGGTCATTTCATTGTTTCCCTTTCATCAGGGGGAAACAAATTTATTCGCGGGTTAAGAGTATGACAAGTCGGTTAAACAAAAAATAGCCCTTTCAAGAAACCTGGGCGTGGCATAACTGTCAAGTAGAGGTTTTTTGTCGGGAAACAGCCGTACGGCAGCATTTTTTCGTGGGACCCAACCCCTTTGGGGAACCACCCTTTTGAAAGAGCTTTTAAACCATCTTTTTTTGAATTAAAAGGGTTTTTTATCGTCGTCAAATATCCTTCCCCGAACCCCTTACCCCCCACCGCGACTCCGGTTGCCGGGATGGTTATCCTGCCTCCCCCCCCGCGACTCTGTGTTGCCCGGACTGTTTTCCCCTGCTCCCCCACTACTCCGTGTTTCCGGGGGCAGTCCTTACCCCCCACCGCGACTTCGTGTTGCCGGGCTCTGACCCATCGTTTTTCTCCCCCATCTCCCCTTTCCCTTTCCCCCCCCACTGGACCCCAATCGGCCTGAAACCACCGTCGCCCGGGGAAATGGACTTCGCGAGACAAAAAACCCCTCCCCGCGAAGCCCCAGTAAAAGGGGGTAACAAATAACGTTCGCCTGTTCGAGAGTAGAATTTTTTTTTGGTCTGAATGCCTTGAACATAAACAGACATAAACCCCTATTTTTCAACTTTAAAAATTTGATTCAAGTCAAAATGGCCAGTATATCTATAAAAAAAAATCCCCTTCCAAGGCCAGTAAATTTTGATAAAAGTGATTGACGTTGATTCTTCCTTTAAAAAAAAGAAACAATTTATATGTAAAAAACAATTTTTAAAAAAAAATTTTGTAAAAAAAAATTATTTTTTTTTTAAAAATTAGGTAAATTTTGGGGCTTTCCATTGAAAACCCTCCCCCGGGGGATTGGGGAATCCCTAAAAAACTCACATAAACCCCTTTTGTTTCGGTAAAAGGGGGGCCCCTTCGAAAAAAAAGAGGTTTGAAATTCCCGACGGCACCAGAGTGTTGGTGTCATGTGGAAGCAACTTTAGGGGACAGAAACTGGACATGTAAATAAACTTTATAGTTAAAAAAAAACGAAGAGAAACAACAAATTTATTTTTTTGAAAAAATTCATAAAAGGGCCAGTATATTCTTTGGCGGCCGGATGAGGTTTCGCGGGCCGTAGCTTGGGGACCCCTGTTCTAGACTGTCATTTAGTTTATTGAAGGTTTCAGAATGTATTTATGTATTATTGTTTATTAATTTATTTTCATTTTAAAATAGCAATATTGTGCCATAAGCTGTCTAGAATAACTGTGCCCTTTAAAAGTTAGCAAATCTTTTGATCAAGATTTATTTAAATTCAATGACATTGGACAGCTTGGGGGGGCTACTGACACGCTTAAGCATAGTGTTTTACTGGTTATATGCAAGTCAAGGAATAAAAACCATTAGAATGTTTTTAACTAGGTCTGATAATTTTGTGACTTCATAAAAAACTATCCAATTAATTTAAAAAATAAAAAAAAAAAGCTACCCCATAAATTGTTAGGTCTCTCCCACTATCTGAATTTTACTAGATTGGGGGGAGGGGGAAAAATGTGCTTCAGGTTAAATTTTTTCCCCGGGGACGGGATGGCGGGAAGGGGAAAGAAATTTTAAAACTGTGTTTTCCCCAAAACCCCCATAATCTAAATTGGGCCTTTTAAATCGCGGCCCCCCAAATTTTTGCAGATTTTTTTTAAAAATGATTTGACATAAAATTACATTTTCATATTTGTTAGTTTTATTTTAACTTTTTATTTAATGCCATTTACCCAGTTTGGATCATTTTAAAAATTTTTGGAAACGGAGTTTTGTGTTTGCGTGATTTAATGATTTGTTTAAAAAATTTTAAAAATTTTTTTAATATGTTTGTAAATTAATTTGATCCAACTGTATTATTTTCTTATATCTAACTTTCAGTAGCTAAATCGTAAAAGAAAAGAAAACCAGTCTTGTATCTTACTAGGCTTAGCAATGCAAAATTATAGGGTCTCTTCAAAATAGTTTTAACGTAATTACGGTTGTACAAAAAAATCTGTGTGGGGGGCCTGCCCCCCCCCAAAAAATTATTTTGGGGGTGGGGGGGGTCGCATGGCAGGAGCCTGAAGGGGGAAACAGTATTAATAAGGAATTTTTTTTTCTTTTTTATGAACACACCCCTAAACCCAAAAATTGGAGGGTGGGGGCCTAAAAACCCCCAAAGCCCCTCTCTGGATACCCCTGGTGAGTGGGGTACGTAAAAAATTTTACACGCAGCGCTCAGGGGCTCCGCAAAATTTCATCACAAGAGGGGGACACGCTTTTTGGGGAGGAGCTGAGACCCCAACTGACTGTTTATTTTTATTTATCCCCCATTGAGGCTAGGTATTAATTTTAAAAAAAAAAATTTTTTTTCATGTCAGCCAGTCTCTGAAAAATGAATGAATGTTTGAATCCCCCAAAAGGTGCCCCAGAGTGTTTAACTTTGTACTCATTTTAGTTTTAAGTAGGGTTTAGTAGTTAGTCACTCTTTCCCCATTTTGAGTGACTAGATGTATATAGTGACACTTTTCCCCCTTCTGTTTCATTTGAAATTGTATCAATAGAGCTCATTTAGTGAACAAATAAAATGCGAGCGAAAATACTTGCTTTGGTTTATTGTCATTCTTCATTATAACGTTAAAAAATACAGTACCTTATAGAGATTGCAGTTGAGTATGTAGAGTGGAATACTGCAACAGGGAGGGGTGGGGATATGGGGGGGAATAGGATGGGTTTGGAGCACACTGATGGTGGCAGAGGGAGGGAGGGGGGATGGGGGGTGATGGTAGCACTCTGGGGTGCGGGGAGGAGTGGGGAGGACGATTTTTTTGGTACGGTGGGTAAAGTGAGGAATTACGGCGACACTCATTTGCATAACTTGGATGTGGGAGGGTTCTGAGATAGATATGGTGATGTGAGGTAGGGTTGGTGGGGGGTTGAAGCACCGGACGCGGGATGGCTGGAGGGGGCTTGGGGGGGGGGGGAGTACTTTATCCACTCTACCTCCAGCAAATGGCGGATTCACTTCCAAGGGTTGTCAGGTGGTTTTTTTCCGGACAGCTACGGGTCTCGAAGTATCACTCTCCTCCACGCAAATGCGGCTTCATTCACAAGGGTGTCTCACGGCCTGGATGTTGGTTTTTTTCTCTGGACAGCTACGGGTCTTGAACCTAGTATCCACTCTACCTCCCACGCAAATGCGGCTTCACTTCCCAAGGGTTGTTCACGGCCTGGGTGTTTTTTCTCCTGGACAGCTACGGGTCTCGAAGTATCACTCTACCTCCACGCAATATGCGGCTTCACTTCCCAATTCTCTTACGCGGTCGTGAGGGCAGTTATGGACTGAGATATGACAAGTATATTCTCCCTCAAACCCTGACGGTCTAGTCCTAGCAAGATTGGGAAATTATGGTATATGGACAAGTATATTCACCTAGGATATTCCTTAATATCAGTACAAAATTCTCTCTCTCTCAAAGATTTTTTCAGTGATAGTTTAGTTGATCAACATACGCATACATATAGTCTTTTCAATCCCTCCTCTCTCTCCCTGACATAAGATAGGAATTAAGATTAAATATCTTCTGTAGTTTGCATCCTTAGTCTGCTCAAGATGATTGCCAAAACACACTGATGGTCGACTTCATTCCTCTGTCCTGCAAAGATCTAGGAATTAAGTGTTAAATATTTACATTGTATCATATATTCAGTACAATATTCTCATCTCGAAAAGTCTTAGTTTATCGGTATGGAGGAGGGATTGCATGGAGCCCTGGGTGGGGGGATGGAGGGGGGAGACTATTTTTTAAGGCTTTCCACTCTTCTCCTCGTCCTCATCTGTGATGTGTAGGGTTTGGGAGGGCAGCTTATGGACCTGGATATGAAAGTATATTCTTTCTTTCTCTCAAAACCCTGATGGTCAGTCTAGCAAAGATTGGAATAAGGATATGACAAGTATTATTCACTTAAATAAAATAGTTACAGTTTTTTTTAAACCTAGTATATTCTTAATATTAATTTGATACAATATATTCAGTACAAAAATCTCTTCTCTCTCTCTCTCTCTCTCAATGTCTTAGTCTTTTCAAACATACACATACGTATGTCTTGCAACTTGAAAAGTTTGTATTTGTACGTCGCCTAGATAGATCAGTCCGCGCTGCGACGCGGTTAATCCGACTTCTGTATATCGCGCAGTGTTTGTACCTGAAGACGCACTTTGACACATTAGTCCACCGTCACTATGTTTGGGTCGTCTCCAGCTCGTGAATCTCTTCGTCTCCTTCCAGCGACGATCGTTGTAGGCCCGATACTTTCGAGTTCAGAGATGCTTTTGAGGCGGGTCGAGTTCCTTCCCGCTCGATCCGATTCCAGCTCGTATGCACAAAGCGTCTTCGTCGAGCAGGGGGGAGGTCTTCGTGAGAATTGTGGCGCTCGTCCCCTTCCTTCAGCTTGTTGACGGCACATGATGTGAAAAACAGTTCTCGACGGACTGATCGCCCGTTCATTCCCGGGATTATGGCATCGAGCAGTGCACCGTAGTGTCGAAGCACTCGCTGTAACCTTTCTACGGCTCTCAACGATTGTAGTAATCCAAGCTGTTTGTCTGCGATCTTAATTTTTCACTCATGTCCTAGACGATAACCAACCGTCTAAACATTTCGTATGAGATGCGTCTCCCTACCTCCCGGTCGCTTTATTTGTCGGATTTGGACGGGTGGGAACATACCCTAGCCCCCCCTTATTATCTTCGCATCGATCCTCGAACCCTAACCATTTGACGTTCGCTTCTATTCGGAACGTCTGACTATCTTCTCCACGAGGTAGACGACGGATACGAAGTCTTCTAAGTTCCGTAGGTAGAAAACGCCGTGATGGGTTAACTTTCATATCTTCGAGTGGAAGGTCTGGGATTAGTCTCGACCACCTTGAGTTTTATAAACAGTTCAGTTCGACCAGTTTCGGAAAACGTCTTATACTTGCTGATACGGACTATATCGGCCACTTTTATACGTTTCGGTGTCGGCAAGAAGATTGCCAAAACACCTGATGGTTGACTTCAATCCTCAGTCGGACAAAGATCGGGAATTAAGTTATAAATTTCTATATTCTTAATATTACATTGACGGGTCTTGAAACCCTGGGATATGAAAAGTATTCGCTCTACTCCACACAAATGGGGTTTCACTTCAAGGGTTCGTGTTCATCGGTGTGACGACAGTAGGGTCTTTCGGGATATGACAAGTATTTTCTCTCTCAATAACTGATGGTCTGGAGCGTTAATGATTGGGAATATTACATTGATACATTTTAGTTTTAGTTTTTCTATCACCTCTCTCTACCTTGACGGTCTGGAATTAAGGTTAAATATCTTCCTTGTACTGTTCAAACGCAGATGGGCTTGGCTTCAATTCCTCGCGAGGTTGGTGGTGGGCGGGCCTCGAAGGAGATCAGGTTTCATATCCCTGACTTCAATCCTTAGTCCTGACAAGATGATTACCAAAAACACCCTCAATCATGCTTCTCACTACATCCTATCATACATCTACACTATTTTTTACATCACCACTATCTCAGTACAACTACTATCTTAATCACCACTTCATACATACATTACTAACACTATCATACATTACAATACTCTACCTACTTTACATAACATATCATACATCACCACTATCAAACATTAAAAACATATCATACAATACACTATCATACATAACATTACAACACTAGATTACATTTCTACACACTTATTCAGACATCTGCTAGATATTACTAACACTTTCTTACATCTCCATATCATACATTACTAAAATACTATCATACAACTATATCTGCTTCACCATTTCAGCACTTCTTGCTTCACCATATATTATAATCACCACGATAGTCATCACCACCTTTCATACATGCACTATCTACATCAACATATATACATCATCACTATATACATTACAACAACACTATCAGACTGTACAAACTATCGTACAAGCACAGGTAATCTCTTTATTTCTGCATGTTCTTCTGGTTCGAGTGTTCTATCACTCTAGCTCGACTGGACTTCTCTCTGTGTAGCAACCTCTATAATAGAGCTATCACATTACATGTCATCACATGACATCTCTTGGTCTGTCTTCACCTCTTTCTGTTATAATCTTTCTGACTGCTACTTACAACATATCATTCAGTATCCACGATCATACATCACCACTATCTTACATTCACAATTACAACACTATCATACATCACCACTTATCATTCTTTCACACTATCATTACTCTCTATTTACAACTATAGCTTTCAGTTCTTAAACGATCATTTATCTCCACGATCTTTCTTCTTCACTATCATACATCATTACAACATCTATACTTACATGTCATCTCTTTCATACATCACAACGACTTACTCTCCTCTATCATACATCACATCACAACACTATCATACATCAACATTAAACACTATCATACATTACAAAACTATCATACATCACATTCTACACCATTCATACATTACAACACTATCATACATCACCACTATCCTACATTACAACACTTATACATCACATCTACAACACTTCATACATACATTACAAATTTCATCATTTTACAACTCTTATCATACATTTACAACACTATCATACATACATTACAACATATCATAACACTTTCATACATCACATATATACATATCACTATTCATGACATCACATTACAACACTATCATACATTTACAACACTATCATACAACACTAATATACTCAACCATATCATACATTCTCAATATCCATACACACATTAAACACTATCATACATTACAACACTATCTTACATCACCCATATCATACATCACCACTATCATACATCACATTAAAACATATCATCCATTACAACACTATCATAAATTACAACACTACATACATTACAACATATCATACATCACATTTCACACCATCGATACAATACAACACTATCATACATCACCACTATATACATTACAACATCATCATACATCACCACTATCATATATTACAACACTATCATACATCACATTAGCAAAACACTATATACAACACTATCTACAACACTATCATTACAACACTATCATACACACTATCTTACATCACCACTATCATACATCAATCACTATCATACATCAACATTACAACACGATCATACATTTTCAACTCTATCATACATCACCACTTTCGTACATCACATTACAAACATTTCATACATTACAACACTATCATACATCGCCTTATCATACATCACCACTATCATACATCACCACTATCATTATTTACAACACTATCATACATCACATTTACAACAGTATCATTCATTACAACTCATTAATACATTACAACATATCATACATCCACCACTATCATACATCAGCACTATCATACATCACATTACAACAACTATCACTACATCACCGCTATATGCTTTACATTACAACACTATCATACATCACCACATCATACATCACCTCTATCACACATCACCACTATCATACAATCACATTACAACACTATCATACTTAACAACTTCTATCTTAGTCACATTCTTTTTAAAGGTAATTAATAATCCAGCCTTCATTTAAGAGTAATGCCATTTAAAGGTAATTAAGTTTGTATGAACTTTGGTTAAAAAGGTTGATTAATGGACTTTGCGTTCATTTAAAGGTAATTTTCCTGTCCATTTAAGGAATAAAAAATTCATTTAAAAGGTAATTAAGATTTGTTTGTACTTTGGTTAAAAGGTAATTAATGGACTTGTATTTTTTTTGATTGAAACTTTCTCATGTCAACGGCAGTTCGGAATATAGATTTTGATTGGCTGATGCAATATCGAGAGTTTGTATTATACCGTAAAATGTTTTAGGAGCGCTCTAGTAATTAAAAGAAAATGGAGATATCCCAAGGACTGAGGATGAAGTCCGGCACTAAGAGCATCAGTGTCCTTGAAAAGACTAAGACCACTTGAGTAAGGAATCTTTTTGAAAACGACTTTGAGAGGGGAAAGGAATATATATGTAATATTAAGTAGATGGGTTAATACTTGTCCGTATGAGATATTATCCTTAATTCCTAATTCCCAATGTAATTAATTTTTAAACGTTGAATCTTGCAAAAGAATTAACGTGATTGGAAATAAATGTTTATACGTAATTAACTTTTAAACGTATGAATCTTGTAATAAGAAAGTATCCCAAATCTTTGCGGAGCCGAGGATTTAAAGTCCAGCCCCTTAGCCATCAGTGTCCTTGAAAGAATAAGACCATGTGAGAAAGAATCTTTGTAAGGGCTTTGAGAGGGGGAAGAATATATATGTAATATTAAGTAGATGGGTTATACTTATCGTACTAAAGATATTTACCTTAATCCCTAAATTCCCCAATGTAATTAACTTTTAACGTATGAATTCTTGCAAAAGAATTATGATGATTGGGAAATAAATGCTTTATTGTAATTAACTTTTAAACGTTTGAATCTTGTAATAAGAGACTCCCAAATCTTTGCCCTGACCTGAGGATGAAGTCCAGACCTTAGTCCATCAGTTGTCCTTGAAAGATTAAGACCCATGTGAGAAAGAATCTTTGAAAGGCCTTTGAGAGGGGGAAGAATATATATGTAATATTAAGTAAATGGGTTTGTTAATACTTATCGTACTGGAAGATATTAACCTTAATCCCTAAATTCCAATATAATTATCTTTTAATACGTCTGAATCTTGAAAAGAATTAATGTTGATTGGAAATAAATGCTTATTGTAAGTTAACTTTTAAAGTATGATCTTGAAATAAGAGACATCCCAAATCTTTGCCCTGATCTGGGATTGAAGTCCAGCACCCTTTTGACCTTCAGTGTCCTGAAAAGGACTATGACATGTGAGAAAGAATCTTTGAAAGGCTTGAGAGGGGGTACAAGAATAATATATGTAATATTAACGTAGTGGGGTTATATTATCGTACTGAAGATTATTTAACCTTAATCCTAAATTACCAATGTAATTACTTTTAAACGTATGAATCTTGCAAAAGAATTAATGATGATTGGAAATAAATGCTTTATTGTAATTAATTATAAACGTTATGATTTGTAATAAGAGACATCCCAAATCTTTGCCTGACGAGGATTGAAGTCCAGCACCTTAGACCTTCTCGATGTCCTTGAAAGACTAAGCCGCGTGTGATGCATAGAGGGTTGGCGGAGTTTCTCTCTCTCTCTCTCTCCCGGGGGTCAGCGAGTTTCTCTCTGGAAGGCGTTGATTCTTAACAGGGTTCACCTGCACCTGCTTTCCCTTTCCCGTCTTTTGGTTAGCACATTATCATTGAGATGGGGGCGGTTACGGCATACCCTTTATTGCCTCCAGAGGGTTATTTATTGATAAACCCAGCTCTACGGTTTTTGACAAAGCATACCTTTGTTCTGCACGAGTCTCCGAAACATGAGAGGAGGTGAAGGGAAACAGCTCCTGAATTATATCGTCGTTGAAGCCCACCTTGGGTCTTTATCTAACATATATTTCCAGATTCTTAAACAGTATTTGAAGTGAGGTCAATACGTTCCTTCCCTCAATTAGGGTATCCAATCATTAAAAATTAGATGGAGCAAGTTACTAATCGAAATTCTTTTTATTTCCAACTATCATCATTAATTCTTTACAGATTCACCTTTTTAGAAGTTAATTACTTTAAAAGTTATCTCCAGTCAAGCAATAATTTCTTTTACAAGATCATCGTTTAAAATGTTAATTACATTAGGAATTTAGGTTAAATTTCTTCAGTACGAACAAGTATTAACCCATCTACTTAATATTACATATATATATTTTCTTTCCCTCTCAAAGTCTTTCAAGTTTCTTTCTCACGTGGTCTTAGTCTTTCAAGGTCACTGATGGTACTATGGTGCGTAGACTTACAATCCTCAGTCCAGGCAAACCAGATTTAACAGTATTTGAATCAAGGTCAATTAACGGTTCCTTCCCTCATTAGGGTTTCCCAATCAATAAATGTTAGAAGATGCGAGCGAAGTTATAATCGAAAATTCTTTTTATTTCTTTCATCATTAATTCTTTTACAAGATTCATACGTTTTAATGTTATATTACATTAAATATTTATCTCCAATCGTCAATAATTCTTTTACAAGATTCATTCGTTTTAAAAGTTAATTACATTGGGAATTTAGGGATTAAGGTTGAATTTCTTCAGTACGACAAGTTTTAACCATATACTTAATATTACATTATATATTCTTCCCTCTCAAAGCCTTTTCATAGATTATTGTAGATTGTACATTAAAAGTTAGATGTGAGCAAAAGTTATTTGCAAAGGTTTTAAAGAATTAAAGCATCTAGTATAAAAATGCGGGATTCAAATCGTTCATGACAAACGAACAAGAATAGATTTGAAGCTTTTTTTCTCGAACATTCCCATTTCCCAGGTTGGTGACTGCTGGTCTAGGGGTAAGTTGTCAGACTTCTGTGCTGACCGGTCTGGGTTTTTCATCCTCAGTACCGGTACAAACCCTTCTTACTCTGACAAGACATCATGTGAATGTGGGGAATGCCAGGGCTGCCACCGTGGTACGGATTCCTCGTTAAACTGTTGGTCCTCATTTCATCTCACACAACCCTACCATTTACAAATGTTAGCGACAAGTAAGGACGTGGTGCTAATAAATATAACTTCCTGGTTATTGATGTGGTCTAGTGTGTTCTTTCCTTTTACAATTTGACTATATCGTCGGTCACAGCGCTATGTGTGACCTAGGTGTTTTACTATTAACAATCTGACTATTTTTTTTTTTGTCGGTAACAGAGCTATTGTGTGACCTAGTGTGTTTTACTATTTACAATCTGACTATATTCTAACGATCAAAAGAGCTATGCGCGACCTAGTGTGTTCTTCCATAGAGCTATGTGTGGTGTGTTTGCGTTGGGACTGAGAAGTCAGCGTTGTTTCCCCAACGTTTCTATGAGAGGTCTGTTTGTGATTCTCTCCATCCTCTTCTGGAAGCAAAGTTAAATTGTCTAGTTCCTAGGTTTAATAGGGTGTTCTAATGATTTGTGAAAAAAAAAAAAAATTTTAATGCGAATCTTGTAAAGAATTAATGATGGATTGAAAGAAAATAAAAATGTTTAAAGTAATTAAACTTTAAATGTATGAAACTTGTAAAAAGAATTAACGATGTGTTTAATGTTAATTAATTTTAAAGTTTATGAATCTTGTAATAGAGTTCTAATGATTTTAACTTTTAAGGATTTGAAATATAAATGGTTTATTTAATTTTATTGATTATAACTTTTAATGATTGTAAAAAGTTTAATGTATGAATCTTGTAATAGGTTCTAATGATTTCAACTTTTAATGATTGAAAATAAATGTTTAAAGTAATTACTTTTTTAAAAAATACAATGTTTATTGTAATTAAATTTTAATGAAAAGTAGAAATAAATGTTGTATTATTAATTCAATGAGGGGAAGAGGAGACGGGATGAAGGGGAAGGAAAGAAATAATGGAAAAAAACCATTCCATAATTAATTCTATTTAATGTATATAAAGATTTAAAACAATAGATACAAACTAAATTAGTTTTTTTTTTCACAAGTTATAGTTCTTGATATTGTTTTTATTTAATGAATATAAAGATTTTTACAAACACAAAGTACAACTAAATTCGATATTCAAAAAGGAAGTAATTGTTTTTAGGAATGGTTTAAATCTACACATGCAGAACTTTTACGATCCTACTAGGGGAGGAGTTGAGTTTGAATGAGACTGTATTTATCCAATCTCCATTGTTACTTCATCAACACATAGATACATACTAAAATATTAGTTGTTTTTTTTCACATGTTATGTCTTGAAATTGTTTTTTATTTGAATGATATAAAGATTTAAACACCAGTTACATTACTAAATTAGTTGGGTTTTTTTCACAAGTTATTAATTCTATGAAAATTATTACATTACACTAATCACTTACACTATAGAGTACAGGGAGAGGAATATTTTTTTAATCATATACAGTATAGAACATGAATATTTTTTAGTTCAATCACTGACAGTACTGAACATGAATTTTTTAGGTTTAGTTCTAATCACTTATGATTTTTTTCACATAGATCGCCAACTGTGCACTATAGAGTTGACGGTTTTTTTGATTGCGTTAATGGGGACCATGGAAGAGTATTGACAGTTCTGGTACTCTATATCTTTTGTGCGATAGAGCTTAGAGAGACCCTATTGAATTTTGTGTGTAAAGTTTGAATCTACAGCTTTATTGAACGAGGCCTCTCTCATGACTATCGTTCATCATGTCAAACAATTACGATAATCTCTAATGAAAGCGTTCTTAACGCGCTACTCTTATCCCCGTTAGCCTTGAGAGTTCTCCCCAACTACCTTGTACCGAGAATGAATAGAGTTTAGGACGTAATCCAATGAAACTCAGTGATGATCTGACTCGTGTCTCGTCTTTTAGTTTACCGAGCACCCCTTTATTTACTACGGGCCATCTTGGAAATATTGTTTTGTCCGTAGGTGAGGTGTCCAGGTAGTCTTTAGCTAACAGCTAGTCTCTGGTTATGCATCTCAACAGTCATGTAGTAGAGAAGTGGTCTGTCTCAGTGTATTGAAGTTTGAACGTACCTTTTAGGGAAGGCAGGGGATCATAACCTGGTAATGGCAGTCGTACATGACTACCTATCGAGATTTTCCAAATGGCGAATCCCGCTAGATAGGCATATCCAAAGTAAATCTCTGCGCGTTCCATCTCGATTGATGGACAGGTTTTTGACACTATGAGCGGTTTTTTAAAGTTAGGACTGGCTATGTGGTTACCCGCTCCAAATTTCCCATGCCACCTGGTAGCTTTCTTTATCGATACGGTAAAAGCCCTTTGTTAGTTATGAGGCGACCGAATGCGGCATTGTTTCTCAGTTTGAAAAACATGTTTTCAAATTGATTACTCGTTTACCCTAATTTTCCGCGTTTCAACCTGATATACGGAGCATCCACGGTGCTTGCTTGAAACTGAGAACACGGTGAACTCTCGCAGTTTCACCCGTTCGCTAAACATGCTCTAGATGACGGTAGTGAAGGACGTACCCGCTCTTATCAGCTAAAATTGTAAACAGTTTCTCCTGTTTCCTACAGGTGGAATCCTTTCTCAGGACAGAACGGCAAGTCGAATGAGCGTCGTGCTACATCTTGCGGGTATTCAAGATCTACCGCAAGATATAGCCCGAATCCGCATCATCCTCTTTACTTTTAGCACGGCCCAATCGAGCAAATTTCGTCATCTTCGAGCCACCTGAACTCTCCATTAGGAAGTGAGGGACAGCTACTAAATGAATAGAGTCCATTTACGTCTTGATAGACAATGTAGGACTTGGCTTGGAAGGAATTCAAACGCGTCCATATAGCGATTATTCGCTACTGCGTGACGATTAGCCACAATACTATCCCTCCGCGGATAGCCATCCATGAATTGATGAGTGTCCACATCATCGATTAATTCGAGCTGTACCCGGGTTTATTCTCAATAGGCCTGGTACTCTGAGACTGGGAGCTGTTTGGGACCATCCGGGATCGATGCGCCTATACGTTTCATGCAGACGATCATCGAAAGTTCTCAAAGACGTCCCCTAGTATGTTACATCCGTGCACAGGTAGAGGTTCGAATAATAGTCCAAAGATTCTTACATTCGAATACTTCGCCATACCTCACAGGCGTGATCATTTAGTCTTCTGAGAGATATGGACTATCAGTGTGTGGCGTTGCTAAAATTTATCTTACCGGTAACTGAGTATCGTCTAGCGCTCGAATGAATCAATTATATATCTTAGGG
This sequence comes from Timema cristinae, assembly GCA_039000515.1. Lineage (NCBI taxonomy): Eukaryota > Metazoa > Arthropoda > Insecta > Phasmatodea > Timematidae > Timema > Timema cristinae. The sequence goes on along the minus strand of JBCFYV010000201.1, from coordinate 45,235 downwards.
GAACACTCTTTTCGGTTGTGACTAATTTGAAGCGTCATCTCGGGATGGCACTTACGGTGATTTTAGTTGCTCGGGTTCGAGTTAAGATAAGCATTTCTTTAGGGATAGTAATAGAAAACTGAAACTATCTATAATTTTAATCCGTGATCCTCGAAACCCGTCGAATATTAATTTCATGATAACTTTGAATTTCCCATAGGTCTCTCCAATAACTAGGTCTCTTCCGGATTGATGGAGAACGCTCTCTCCCGTGAACGGATCAGTTTCTCTACGTTCAACGAGTGATTCGAGAAGGAAAAAATTGTCGCGTCGTAGCAACGCGCGTCATGGCATTACTACGACTCAGGTGACTCGGGTTCTTGTAATTATATTGCTCCCTGCGTGACTACTCCCCACGATAAAAGTCCAGTCAAGTGGACAATGATCCATAAAACCGAATATATCATTCTTGTAGGGCTTTTCTCGCATATAGACAATAAGAGCTGTATTTGAGCGTCTCTTTGAGGAGGATGGTTAACGGTTTCATCGGTACAACGGTTGCTATAGTACTCTAGTTACACGCTCGCGTATCTATGAGCGCCTCAACAAATTGGTCAGTTTCAATCGTTTCCGTGAATAGTGACGGTTACTCTGAGAGACTACGTCAAAATTCATTTAACGTACATTCCTACAGAATAAATCTACATGACGCTTGAACATTCTCAGTATAAGAAAATTTTGGGTCGGGATCATCGTCTCTATAGGCATAAGTAGGCTCTCCAGGTCGACATTATACGAATAAACTCCTGGTTTTCCTGCTGCGTTATATGAGTTGAACGTGAGGCAGTTATTTCCCCTTGAGGGACATGTTCTCCTTTACCGCGCCGAATTTTATACACGATCTCTTTATGTTTTGTGAGTTTGTTTCAGTCAAAAAAGCGGACGGCATCTCTCACAAAAGTATCAAGTCCTCAGCTAGAGCTCGCGGTAGTTGAGAGTTTTTATTAACCGTGACGATTTTTAATCCCGGCTTGAAATTGATAAGTTTCTGTCCCACGCACTTTATCATAAATAAATGTTACATTCTAGCGCGTCTCTTTTGCACTGACGTGTACGGGAACAATTACTGTTTTTTAGACGGTTTTTTTTTGTCTGCAGTATCATATAAAGAGTCCTCCCAATAATGCTTTGCAGTGGAAACATTTATTGATATATCGTTATGCTTTCAAAAACGCTCGATATATCTCATTTGGAAGGGAAGGATCCCGTTCTAGATTCGACACGTCTCGAAAATTTTGGGTAAGAGGAATAAAACGTTGAGCTTTTTCCGTCGGTTCAAAAGGACAGGATAAAACGGATACAGGGAAGCAATGACCTTCTTCATGTTGCAAATTTATCTACGCTTTTGCGGTTGGCTATAGTTTTCTGGGATTGGAACCGAGCCCCGATCGTGTGTAAACTGTTCTTGTTTTTAGAGAGATTTATTCTCCTCTCCAATGTCCGTCATACATCAAACCTGAGTCTTAGAACAAAACCTTAAATTTGAGAAGGAGGAGGGAAAAACACACATTTATTCTCATTATTTCTTCCAAGTTTTGTAGGGGGTAAATTATTACCGCATGACTTGAGTTGAAATTAACCCTTTTCAATTCTACCTTCGGGTTTTTTAGGAGTGCCTAAACTCGCAAATGAGGCTGCAATTTCTTTATCGAGTCATTTGCAAATTGTTTCTTCTACGTTCTTTACCGGTATATACCCCCCGCACGCGAGAGTAAAATGGACGGGATCCTTATAAGGCAATTCGTTAGTGATAGAATAGGTTTTTATACTGCGGTGTACGCTCTGTACAATAAGTTTCAATGAGAGACTAACGGTTCCAGGTAAAGCATAAATGGGTAAACCCGTACCTAGGTTTTTATGTCTGAGTAAACGTGTCCGGTTTGTCTAATCTATAACCTCATGTCCGGAGTAACAAAACGCTTCGAGGTCTTAATCAACCTGGGATGTATATGATCAATGTATTGCTTTATTTTCTTGTGTTGTGATATCACTTTTTAGATAATTAATTAAAAGTTGCTCATTCGAGTTGTTGGGAATTCACGGAGAGTATACCACTTTATTTCCATTTATTAGTCGAGATATAATGATGGGGGGGAGAAGATAGCCGCTCTTTTTAGCTGGAGGTTTCTGCCTGTTCGCTCTATGCTCTCCTTTTTTTTAGCCTCTCTTCATTCAGGTTACAGTCTCCTCCAAGATAACGTCAAGCGGACTGAGATGGCTGTACAAACAAACAGGGATACGACTATGATGGTAATCTCAAAAAAAAGTCTGACACCTTTAACCCCCTAGACCATCAGGCTCCTAGCTGTTCTTTTTTTTTGTTCTACGCGTTACTCTCTATTGGGCGGTCAAGGTTCGACTCTCACTCCAGGGATGGTTCGCAAATTTGTACACATTTTCCTCCTTAATCTCTAAAAGTATGTATGAGAGCTTTGTACGAAAACTGCTAGTGGGGCAAGGTTCGACTCTCACTCAGGAGGTTCGCAATTTTGGTTTAACATATTTCCTCTTAAACAGATGAGAGGTTTGTACGAAACTGCTTGTGATATTTTTTCTAGTACAGAAAGCTGTTACATGTTTCTCTTTTTTTGTCTGTGAAGGTTGTTCGCTCCCGAGGGTGGAAAAAAACGTGTTTTTAACGTTCCCTCAGGGTCCCCTTTGGTTAAATGAGGGTGAAAAACTCACTTCAACAAAAACGATCAAGTAGATGTTTTTTTTAAAATAATTAAACAATTCAACGATTTATTATTAGTCAAATGATATTTTTTTAACCTGTAAGATTATTAACTTTTGGTTTACGGTTGCGGATTAAGCACAATTATCCAGGGTGCAAGGTTCTGAACCTCGTATTGTTAGTTAAATGATGTAACGGGCGAGAAAGAAAAGAATACATTCGTTTTTTCAAAGGAGGTGAGGGTTATACATTTTTTTGAACATTTGGGAAATCAACTCTTCCTACTCCAGCTTCATTTAAAGATAATTTAAATACACCCACACGCATACATAGCCAACCTTGTATTGTAGTTAATGTGTAAAAACAATTTGTTTTAAACTCATTTAACTTGAAAACCATTCAACGATTATTTTGTATTAGATTAAGTTAGTATCCTAACACACTCACACACGCACAGACCCTGTTTTGTAGTTAATATGTAAACAATTATTTTAAAACTCATTTAAAACGTGAAAACAATTAAATGATTATTGACTTAGATTAAGTTTTCAGTTAAATCCTAAACACACAACATATTGTTAGTTAATGATGTAAACAATTCTTTTAAACTTATTCACTTGAAAACAATTTTTTTTTTTTTTTGCACTGATTATTGTTAGGTTAATGATGTAAAACAATTCTTTTTATACTCATTCAATGATTATTGACTCTAGATTAAGTTCAGTTATACTAACACTCACACACACACACACACACACACCACACACACACACATATTGTTAGTTAATGATGTAAAACACTTCTTTTTTTAAGCTCATTTAACTTGAAAACAATTCAAACGATTATTGTTAGTTAATGATATGTAAACAATTTTTTAAACTCATTAACTTGACAACAATTCAATGATTATTGTCTTAGATTATTAAGTTTCAGTTATCCTAACACATTCACAACGCCACACACCTTGTATAGTTAGTTAATGATGTAAAACAATTCTTTTTAAACTCATTCAATGATATTGGACTTAGATTAAGTTCGGTTATCCTAACACACACAACACACTATGGTTAGTTAATGCTGTTAAACAATTCTTTTAAACTCACATTCAATGATTATTGACTTAGATTGAAGTTCGTTATTCTAACACACACACACACGCACTTACCTTCATATGTTCAGGATGGCTGTTTTTGGGGTCGGCGGTTTAGAGAGACCTTTTGTAAACAAGTAGTAGATCCGCTTTCGAGATATCCTCTATTCTGAACGTCGCTTGAGCGTCGAAAATCTTGCGGCATCCAAAAACTTCGATACTTGGGCGTCGAGTTACATTAAGTATACGACGACCCGAATAGCGTATTTACGGATTTTATTGAAGAAATTACGGTACCGCATTCTTGTTGTGTGTCGTTGTTCGTCGTTCTGTCGGGTTGACGTCGTTTTAAACAGTAGTGACGCGTCTCTGTCTCTTCGTGTCCTATCTCCAAGTCAGTCAATTACGTGGAAAGTATCTCTATTACTTCCACCTCCGACAAAAAATGCGGCCACAAATTCTGACGATGGCTAATATAGCTACCAGTTAATGGATTCAACAAAAAATAGGGGGCCTGACCACCCATATTTCATAAGTCCATGCACGCCTCTCCCCCTCTACAAGTACACGGATCTCACCTTCAATGTGAAAACTACTTAACACAAATCTGTCACGAATTAAGTATTATGATTCTAAGCATGTTCACTTGGAAGAAAATTTATGTTCTAAAGTTTGTGATCAGATAATACCTTGATGTTATGAGGATATACGGCCTTTCAAGCGCAGCTTCCACAGCTGTGCACCGCTGTCACTAGGTCAAGCCCCCCCACGGACACACTTCACGTGTGGGCACCTTATAACCCTGCCATAGGGTCTACACGTACGTACGATGATAGGGATAAAAAACATCTGGTTCCGTGCGAGAGATAACCCCTCCACCTCGCCCGGGTGCTCACATCAACCGTCCTCCATACCGAAATGACTAAGTCTTTTGAGATGAGAGAAGAGGGGAATTTTGTACTGGAATAATTGTATGCGAAGCAAATCAATCGTTTTTTCAAAGAGGTGAGTGTTATAATTTTTTTGAACATTTTTCGAGGGAAATCAACTCTGCATAATCCAGCTTATTTAAAGATAATTACACCATACACCCACTACACACACACACACACACACAACTTGTATTGTTAGTTAAGGACGTAAACAATTTTTTTAAAAACTCATTTAACTTGAAAACAATTCAAGATTTATTGTCTTAGATTAATGTTAGTTATCTAACACACTCACACACGCACACGACCCTCTTTTGTGGTAAGAAGTAAACAATTCTTTTTAAACTCATTTAACTTGAAAAATTAATGAGTATTGACTTAGAAGGGAATAATACTTGTCATATCCTTAATTCCCAATCTTTGCTAGGACTGACCATCGACATACTCTTGGGAATGAACCCGCATTTGCGTGGAATATGGTAGAGTGAAATATTTATAGTCTCCCCGCTCATCTCAGCCATCCCGTAGTCTGGTGCTTCAACCACCCCACCCTACCTCATATCCACCATATCTATCTCAGGAACCCTCCACATCCATATTATGCAAATGAGTGTTGCCGTATTTCTCACTTTACCCACAGTACCAAAAAATAGTCTCCACTCCACCTCCGCACCAGGTGCTCCGTCCCCCCACCCCCCTCCTTCCCCTTGCACCATCGTGTGTACATCCCTTCTATCCCCCATTCCCCCACCCCTCCATGTTTGCAGTTTCTCTACTCTTACCTACTCAGTTGCTTACCTCAAAAAGTTATTTAGTACACTTTTTACAGGCTTGAAGGACCATAAAACAAGAGCTCTGAACCCTAAAACATTTCACAAATAAGCAAAAATGTAGAGGGGCACGCACTACCTCATGAAATTGTTATATATTAAAATATTTTATATGTTAGAAGGTGCGAGAATCGTTCCAGTATTTGTTTTTATATTAAAACTTTTTTTTTGACAATTGTTGAATATCTGTAATGAAAATGATGCATTATCCACAAATGTTTTATTTCATTTTAAAAAGTTTGTTTAGATAATGTGTTATGTCTTGAGATTTATTTTAAAAAAACAGTTGTATCACCCGGTGAAGGAAGAATTAACTCGTATGTTTTTTTTCTACTAAAGCAATATTTTATTTATTTGGGTCAAAAATAAGTGTTGATATTAAAACTAAAAAATACTCGACTTTTCTCGCGTCCCCTATATCCCCCCTCAAATGATTGCCATGGAGGAAACTGATATGTTTGTTAGAAGTGAGTATTCTTCACCAATATGGCTCATATGGTTTGTGTGTGTCCAACGTTTCCCTACAGAACACTTTACCCGAATTATTCTACCAAATACCTTCTCTTCATTTTTAGGTGAGGAGCTTTTTGTCCATGGGGGCAGATGTCCCTCCAAAGTTTAAATTTGTTGTAAAGTGCAGCTTATCTTAACTATTTTAGTGAAGAAATCAACCATCTATTATTTTTTTAAAGTGGGGCATTATGGTAAAGGAGGCAGTAGCCCCCCCCTCCTCCCCACAAAATATTTATTTATTTTTAAAAAAATACATTTTATTAGAAAAAATTTTTGTGAAAAAACTCACTTTTCCTTCATTTTTGGGATGAGTTATGACAAGAGGGGCAAAATCCCCTAAGTCAAATTTTTTAAAGGGAAACACTTATTTTTTATTTATTTTTTATGTATCTTCTCATTTTTCCTAATTTGTTTCGGGGTTTTAAAAATGCATCGACCTGGTTGCATAAAAAAACTGATGCTTTTGTCAGTTGTTTTAAAAAAAGTATATAAATATATTCTAAAAAAATTATAATATAGGTATAATTGTATTTTAAACATTTTATTAAATATATTATATTTAAATAAAAATTTATATATAACTTTTATACTTTTTAAACTAACTACGGGAAAAAAAAACATAGTTTTAAATATTTAAAATGAAATATATGTTTTGGACATAGTGCGATTCCTGTTTTTATTTAAATTTAAATATAAAAGCAATCATAAAAAGCAAAAAGGGCCAAAATACTTTTGGGAATATGGTGCCAACAGGCGGGTTTTGATTTTTAGTACCGCTCCAACACTGCTAGCGCTAAAAAAACTGTTCAAAATCGATACGTAGGAGATATCAATCTATACTATCCTTTATCTATGCTTTAGACCCCAAACAGACAAAAGGAAAACCCTGAATTATGTATATTCCTTTAAAAATTTGAATTGCATATCCGAAACCCTTTAAATTTTTGTATCTCTTGGAAGAGGGGGACTCTTTTCGAACTTTAGACACATACAGCCCAAATAAAAACCCGGAATTAATCTCTAAAAAACCCGTACCTGCCCAGAAGAGACTTCTTCCGACACTTTACACACAAAAAAAATTGCATTTTAAAAATCCTGAATTGTATTTCTAAGTGGAAGCTTTAAGTTTTAATTTTATAATCATAAATAATAATAATGCGGAAAGGTGATAGATGGACATTAGTTATTATAAGACTTATAGATAAACATTACAAGCTACAAACTTTGTTTTTATGCTTAGTACAGACATAAAAAACATAGGGCAGAAAAAGGTAAAACAATCAAATCTTTGTAAATGAAATTTTACAGAGGATTTTCCTTAGGTTTGAAAAAATAAAAATCATATTGTAAAAAAGCATTTTAGCATTTTTAACGGTAAATATACAATATGTGTATATTTTAATTATTATTTTTGTATATTTATTTACGCAATCTATGGAATTTGTAATTTTTTACTTTATTTTTTTTTAAAAAATGTATAAATAATATCCCAAAAAGAAAAAAGTTGAGAAATTAAAACACAAAAAGATTAAAAAAAAATTAATTGCATTTAGGTCGTATTTTTCAACCTTCAGACTAGAAATTTTTAAAAAAAAGGTTCATTAATTTTGGGGGAACATGACTCATTAGAAAAAAAAATTGTTTCTTTTCATTTTTGAATTTGGGGGGAAATAAAAATAATGTAATTTTTTGATTTGTCAGCATTCATTGTAAATTATTTTTTTTAAGTTTTTGACTGGGCTGTTTCAGAGGTTTTAAATTTTGTGTTGTTTAATTTAAAATTTTAGCTATTTTTCCCCTTGCTTTACCTTAACTATAAAAATTTATGAGTTCTTATATGTTTTTTCAATTTTCTGGGTCACATTTTAAAATGTTTAGGTGCTTATAGTTTTTTAGATTTAATATTTTCATTTTCCCCGCCCAATTTCATTTTATACCACACTGGGATGCAGTTGTTTTTTATTGGGTTCCCGTACTTTTTTTGGGCCCCCCCCCCTATTATATTTATAAAATCATAAATGATCATACTTTTTTTTCCCGTGATGAACTTTGTCGTAATTTTTTTAACCGATTTGGTCAAAACCATTTTTTAAAACGATTTATAATTAGGTTAAACAAAAGCTCGACGGCTTTATTTTTTGGGAAAAAAAAAAAGGGCAAGAAAAATTTTTTCAAAATTTGGTCGGCTATTAACTTCATCGTTTTCTTATCCGATTTTGACCAACCCTTTTTAAATCATTATAAATTTTTCAAGCAGTGCTTTAAAGCTTTTTTTGTTAAAAAGGTGAGTTGGAGAAAGGGGTTTGGGGGTATTTAAATTTTTCCCAAAAAAATATAAATTAAACTTTTCTGTAAAGTCTAAATTTTTTTAAATTTTTAAAGGGGGTTTCAATGAAAAAATTTTTTAATTTTGGGAGGAAGGAAGTACGATTTCATATAACAAAAAAAGTTTTAAAATTTTTAATTTTTACGTTAGTTGAAACTGAAATTCTAAAGGAATATAAAAGGACCCTCCAAAATTAAACCCTCATATTCTGAAGATTTTAAATTTTTAAAAAGTGACCCCCGGGGGAAAAATTGGAAAAAGGGAATTTAATTGGTTTATAATTACACGTTTTTTTTTCTTTTACTATTAATTTTTTTTTTTTTTTTTAGCGCGTTTTCACAAAGGTTTTGCAAAAAAAATTATATAGTATATAATTTTTAAATTTGTTGATTATTGGTTTTTTATATTTTTAAATTTTAAAAAAAAAAAGGGAGGAAAAAAATATTTACAATTAATTCAATTTTTGCATGCTTTTTTTTTTCTTTCTTGGGCACCCCGGAGCGAGAATTATTGTGATCATAAAAAAATTGAATTTTTTATGTTGATTTTAAAAGGGCAACGTTAAAAGACCCCTTGGGGAAAACCGGGAAAAATTTTTTTATCACTAATTTTTTTTTTGGTTGCGCGGCGCGTGCATCTTTTTTCCCCCTGTTTAAAAAAAATTTTTTCGATGGGCCCCAAAACTTGGTATCTAGGATTTTCAGTGTTCCCCAAGTAAATTTTGGGAATTAGATATTGAACCCTTTAAAAATTTAAAGGGGGTTTACTGATGGAAAAAAAAAAGAAAAAAATTAATTGTCTCGAAATTGCTTTAACGATTTTGATTTTAAATTTTTTTTTTAGGCCCCTGTTTAGTACTACAAAAAAAAAATTGGGGAAAATTCATTTCCCAGGGAAAATGACTTTGAGGGGACTTTTACAGAAGGGTAAAATTTTCCCAAAATTTTATCATATTTTGAAAAATTTTGAGTTAAAAAAAATCGAAAAATATTTTTATATAGCCAAAAGTTTCTGAGTAAAAGTCAAATATTTTAAAAAAAAAATTTCATTTTTTTTAATTTTTATGCTCTTTGTAAAAATTACCCAAAAAAAGAGATCAAAAAAAGTTTACAGCTTTCTAGAATTTTTTTACAATTTGATACATTTTTGTGTCTGATACCTGAAAAAATTTGGGAAGTTTTTCTCATTAGTTTACAAGAAAACACATTTTCAAAAAATTTCCCCCTTACCCCCCAAACCCCGGGATCTTAGATAAGCTAGTTGCATTTTATGACACCCACTAGACAACAAAATTTTATTTTTTAAAAAAACAGCGATGAGTGATGATGTTTTTAGTTGGAAAACATTTTCAACGAAAAAATTTGAGGTCTAAGCGCAAAAAACTGTCAGAATGACAAAATGTTTTTCTAGACATGATGGGGGGGGGGGGGGGGGGCCTTTTTTTAAAAATATTTTAGTTCTATAGCTTACTGACGATTTCGGGTTTTAAAATTTTTAAAGTTGAAGGTCTTGACGTTGTGCATGACAGGGTTGGAGTTGAAGTTTGGGGGGGCCCGGGCAGGCTAATCGAGGGGTGTCAGGGGAAGTAGTTTTTCCCGTGAAATCTCCCACCCCGGGCAAAAGGGCCCAAACCCCTTTTTCATATATCTTAACGATGTACACAGGCTGCTAGGGACAGAAAATTTTTTCCGATAGAGTTTTAGTACTATGGGGTTTGGGTCGTGCTCGTGACGGGGCCCGGGTTTAAAAAGAGGGAGACATTTATCATTACCTCTCACTCTTATTAAATTCTCGTTTTTGAGTAAAAAATAAAAGTAAAGAAAGAGGGGATTTTACCCCAACAGGGAATGTTTACAAAGGGGGGTTTGGTGGAAAACACAATGCTATCGTTGGAAGGGAAAAAACTTTTAACTACGTCTAATCAAGGGTGGATCCCCCGGGTAGTTGTAGAGGTAAATTGGTTTTCCAAGATTTTCCCTTTAAGGATAAATTTAAAAAGTTTTTTAATAAAGATTTTTTTAAATTTAAAAATATTTTAAATTTTAAAAAATTGCGATTTTTAAAAAAATAGTTAAAAATTTAAAAATTTAATATAATAAAAATTTAAAACTTTAGAAAAAACCCCCAAAATTTTGGTTTAAACCCTTTGAATTTTAATCCCAAAAAAACATAAAAAAAAAAAGTCGCCCCCCATTTTAAAAATAAAAATAAATTGTACTTTTGGTCTAAAGGGGGATTTATTTTAAAAAAAAAAAAAAATGTGTTTTTTAATCAAACTTAATATAATTTTTTTGAAAAAATTTTTTTTTTTAATCCCCTTTTTCTTTGCTTAGAGAAAAATTAAAAAACATGTTTCCAAATTTTTTTATTGGGTTTGTGTAGGGAGGGAGGGGAAGGGTTAGTAGTATTTTTTTAAACTTTAAAGTTTTGGGTTTTCCCTTTTTTATGTTATTTTCCTTTGGGAAAAGGGGGGCGTTGCCCCCAAACCCAACCGGGTTTCCCCCCCGGGGGCCCCAGCCGGGGAAAAAAACGAAAAGATATATGATTTTTTAAATTTTTAATTTTAGAAAAAATTTTCCCCCGGGGGGGGGTTTTAAAGATGATTCCCCTACGCCAACAAGTTAATATCCCAAAATTTTTAAAAACATTTTTTTGGAAATTTTTGGGGGTAAAAAACCCCCCAAAAAAGGGGTTTTTTTTTTTTTTTTAAGAAAAAACACTTTTTTTTTTAAATTTTGGGGGAAATTTTAAAAAAAATACAAAAAGGGGTAATGATTTTGGGTTTTTTTTTTTTGAAACAATTAAATTAAACTGGGGGCTGATTCCCTTTTTAAAGATTGATTTAATTTCTAGGCCTAATTTTTTATAGCTGTTTTTTTTAAACAAAAATTTTTTAAAAAGGTTCATTTTTGTTTAAAACGGGGTTTTTAAAAAAAAGGGGTTTTTTTAAGCTTAAAAATTTTTCTCGAAGGCTGGGGGGGGCCTTTTGGGCCCCGGGAAAGTTTTTGGGGGCCCAAAAAGGGGGGAAAAGTCTGCTTAGGGGGACAAAAGTGACGAAAAAGGGGCCCCCCCATTGGAGGGCCCGCTAATTTATCGCCCCCAAAAAGGGTTTTTAAAATGTTTTTGGGAAAAAAGGGGGGTTGACAGAAAAAAGCTGTCATGAAAAAAAAGTTTTTCGTTTCCCGGGTTTTGATGGGGATGGGCCCCGTAAAAAAAGACCCAAATTTTCTCGAAAAAAAAATTTTTTTAATTTTTTGGAATGTTGGGGTTTTGGTTTTTTTTATTGACCCTGTATGCCTTAAATGGTAAAAACCCCCTTGCTTTTGGGGGGCCCCAAAATTTTAAAAACCCCAGGGGAAAAGTTGCCCCAAATTTTGGGGGCCCCTTTAAAAAAAAAAATTTTAAAAAGGGGTTTGATACGAAAAAGAACAAAGTGATCGACAGACAAGAAATCTCCCCCGGGGAAAGGGGGTACTTAGCCCCCAAAAAGTTGTTTTTGGGTTTGGGGGCCTGTGCTGGACCCCCCCGATGAAAAAATATTAAAAAACCCTTTTTAAATTAGACTAGGAAAAAAAATGGGGGCCCCGTCGATCGTCGAAAAATTTTTTACAAAAAACCCCAATAAAGTGATGACAGCCAAGGGTCAAAAAAAAAAACAACTGGCGGACAAACGTTGGAGGGATCCAATAATAGGGGAAAAAAAATTTTTAAAAAGGGGAAAAGGGAAAAAAAAAAACTCGCTAAGCCAAAAGCTAAGGGGGTTTTATTTTTTATTTGGGTTTTGGGGGCCCCAAAAAATTTCCCCAAAAAAAAATTTTTTTTAAAAAATTGTTAAATTTTTTTTTTTTTTTTTCCCCAGGTGTTCTTTTTCCACTATTTTATTGTTCTTTTACAGTAAAATTTTTTCCCTCCGTTATAAAAAAAATGTCAATTTTTTAAAAAAATAGTGCGTTTTTTTTTAAACCCCTTAAATAAAAAATTTTTTCCTCCTGTTTAATGTACAAAAAAAAAAATTAAAAAATTTTTGGGAAAATTTTCCCCCAAATAAAGAACAAAATTTACGGGAAAAATTTTTAAAACCAAAAATTTTTTTGAAATTTTTTAATAGCGGAAAAATTTTAATTTTTTTAAAGGGAAGAAAAATACAAGGAATTCAAAAAATTTTTTAAAAAGTTTTTTTTTTAAAGGGGGTAAAATCCCCCAAAAAAATTTTCCTTTTTTCAACCCCACATCACTCACAAGTAGCCTTTTTTAACGTTTGTTTTTTTGGGGTTTTTTTTCTTTATTTGGAAAGATTTGGGGGGGTTTTTTTTTTAAATTTTGAAAAAAATTAGAATCTTTTTGAAAATAAGAAGGTGTGAACTACCCTAGAAGTGTTAATTTTTTCCAAAAGGGAAAAAACCCCTCTCTCCCCCCCTTATTTTTTTTTCCCCCCTTTTTAATTTTTTAAAGTGGCCCTTTCCCTTTTTTAAAAATTTGAATTTTTTTAAAATTTTTTTTTGGAATAGCCCCCCAAAAAAATTATTTAAAACTTTGGTTTGTTTAGAACTATTTTGAAGTACCCCCCCTTTCGGAAAATTTTTTTTTAAAAGTTGGTCCCTCCAAAAGCTATTTTTAATAGTCCTCAACCTTTTTTTTTTTTTTTTAAAATTTTTTAGATCTCCTGAAAGCTATTTGAAGTTTTTTAAAAATTTAGGTGTTTTTTGAAGTTTTTTAGACTGCCCCTAGCTTGAATCTTTTTCGAAAAAATTTTGGGGGGGATCTAGAAACTTTGAGTGGGTTTTTTTTTGGGGGAAAAATTTTAAAATTTTATGTATTGGGGGTTTTTTGGGTTAATGCAAGACTTTAAAATTTTTATATTCGATTGTATCAGGGTTTTTAAAAAATTTTTTTGGGGGGGGGGATTTTTCCAGCGAGATTTTTTTCCCCCGGGGAAAGGGGCCCCTTTTTCCCCCCCCCCCCCTCGGTTCTCCCCCCAAGATTCCCCCATACAAAAATTTTTGATGAGCCCCGCAAAAAAAAAAATTCTGCCCCTCTCCTGTTGGGTGACTTTATCACGATACAGCATGACGGACTTTTCCCCTTCCCCCCTAAAAACGGGGTAAACCCCAGATATTATTACATTCTCAGCAAAAAAAAATTAAATTTTGGGGGGGCCCCAAAAGGGCCCTTTTTGCACGTTTGATTGTGCCAAAATAAGGGGGGGAAATTTGCCCAAATTTTTTAAAAATTAAGGCCTATCCATTTAAAAAGGGGGGTTCCCCCAGTGGCGGTGAACTTTGTTTAATGGGGGGTTTTTGGGAAAAAATTTTTTTTTTAAAAACCCTTTTTTTTTTTTAATTTTGGAGACCCCGGGGAAAAAAAACCACCTTTTATTTTTGGGGGAAAATTTTTAAGTACCCCTTTGAGCCCCCTTTTGAAAGGTCCTTTTTACTGTTTTTTGAAAATTTTACCCCCTTTTTCCGGGGGATTTTTGGGGTGTCCTCCACCCCTTTTTTCGGGGTTTTTAGTTTTTGGGAAAACCCCTTTGACGGTAATTTTTTGTTTTTTCCCTTCTAAAAATATTTTTAAAAATTTTTTTTTTCCCCCAATAAATTAAAGTAAAATTTTTCCCCCGGGCCCGGGGTTTTTGCGGGGTTTACAAAAAAAAAAATATTTTATTGGTCCTTTTGTTTTTTAAAATTTTTAAATGGGGCCCCCCTTTTTTAAAAGGGCCCCTTTCCCCGGTTTTTTTCCCAAAATTTTAAATTTTTGATTTCCCCCTTTTTTAAAATTTTTTGGGGATATCCCTAAAATTTAAAAATCCCAAAAAAACCCCTCTTCCCTTCCCCGACAAAATTTTTTAAAAATTGGGGCCCTTTTTCCACATTTCTTTTTCAAGGGGGAAAATACTTAATTCACGTCCCAAAAAAAAAATTTTTTTGGGGGGTTTTTTCTGGGGGTTTTAAATTTTCAAAAATAAAAAATTTGGGGTTTAAACATTTAAAATTTTTTTTTATTGGATTGGGGGCCTTTCTGTTGGGGAGGGGTGGGGGTTGGGGGGTTTTTAAATTCAAAAAGGGGTTTCCCCAAAAAAGGGCCCCCTTTTTTGGGGCCCCCAAAACCCCCCAAGCCATTTTTCCCCCAATTTTTGGAAAAATTCCCCCCCATCGTTTAAAAATTCCCCCCAAAAAATTCCCCCGGGGGGTTTTTAAAAAAAACAAGTAAATTTAAAAAATTTGTTTTTTTTTATGTTACCCCTTTCCCCCGATCCCTTTTGGGTTTTAAATTTCATCGACCTTTTTTTAAAAATTTTTCCCCAATTTTTTAAAAAAAATCATCATAAAAACTTAAAAATTTTTTTCCCCCCCCCAAAAACCCCAAATAGCCCCTTTCTTGGGGTTATTTGTGAGAAAAACCCCCCCCTTTTGGTTTTTTGTTTTAAAATCAGAATTTTTTGCCCCAGTTTTGAAAAAAAAAAAAATTTTGGTTTTTTAAAAAATTTCTTTTAAAAAAATTATTTTTTTTTTTGGGGAAGGGGTAACCCCCAAAAAAAAATTAAACTTATAGAAAATTTTTTTGGGAAAAATTTTCAATAAACCCCATAAAAAAGGGGGGGGGGGAAAAAGGTTGCCGTTGCCTGGGCAAAAGTTTGGGGGAAAACCCCTATTTTCTTCCCCTTTTATTTTAAAAAAAAAAAAAAATTTTTCATAAAATTTCTGAAAAAAAAATTTTTTTATTTAAGGCCCCCTTTATTTTTTCCTTTATTTTAGTAAGAAAAGGGGCTTTTCCCCGGGGGGGTTTTTTTGGGGCCCCCCCTTCCTAAAAACTGGGAAACTGGGGGCTGTCGGTCAAAAATTTTTGGGTTTTTTAAACCCCTTGGGTTCCCCCTTTTTCCTCCCCCCAAAAAAACCCCTTTTTGGGGAGGATTTTTAGGTTTTTTAAAAAAAATTTTGCATGGGGGGGGAAAAAAATTTGGGGGTTAATCACCGTTTTTCCCCCAATTTTTTTGCTTAGGGGGGAATTCCCCCTTTTTTTATTTTTAATTTTTTAAAATTTTTTAAATTTTAAATATGAAAAAGTTTTTATTTTGTTTTTTTTCCCCTTGAATAAAAAACCCCATTTCCCCCAAAACGACGCTTTTTTTTTTTCTCTTTAAAAACCCCTTTTTTTATTTATTTTTTTAAAAAAAATTTTTATTATAATCAAGACCCCTTTTTCCCCCCAAAAAATTTGGGTTTTCCAAAATTTCTTTTTTGGGGTCCATAAAAACCCCCTTTTTCGAAAACCGTGGTGTCCCTTTAACTTTCCCCCAAAAGGGGGCCCTAGGGTTTTCCCCCCTTTTCCCCCCCACCCCCTTCGGTTTTTAAAAAAAAAAAAGATGTCTCAAAAAGTTTTTGGAGCCCCCCCCCCTTTTTAAAAAAAAAAATGGATACCTTTTTTCATTTTTTGGGGAGTTTTTTTTTTTTGGGGTTTTTTTTTTAATTTTAAGTTTTTTTCCCCGGGGGAATTTTGGGGGTTTTTAGCTTTTTAAAATTTTTTAAAAATTTTTTTTAGGAGTTCAATGTTTTTTTTCCCCCCAACAAAGGGGGAAATTTTTTTAAACGGTTTTTTTGGGGGTTTTAAGCTTCCCCACCCCCATTGCCCAAAAATTTAAAAAACCAGGAAATTTTGGGGGCCCTTTTCCCTTTTTTTCCTTTTTAGTTTATAGTGGGGGGACCAAGTACATGATTTGGATTTTTAAAAATCAAATTTAAAATTTTATTTTTTTAAAAAAAGAGGTTTTAAAAAAAATTTTAAAATTCGGTGCCCCTTTAGGGGGAAAAAATTTTGGGGGTTTTTCAAACCCTTTAAAAAAATTTTCTATGAAAAGTGGTGGTAAGGTATTTTTTACTTTTTTTCATTTTTTTAAAAAAGGGGGTTTTTTTTTTAAAAAAAGGGGAAGGATTTTTTAAAAATTGGGTTTTGGTTTTAAAACCTCCAATTTCATTTTCCCCCAAAAAAAAATTTTTATTGTTTTTTTAAAATTTAAAATTTCGGAACGTTTTTCCTTTTTTTTGGGGAAAATTGGGGTTTTTGTTAAAAAATTTGGGAAAAAATTGGTAAATTTTAATAAAAAAAAAATATCCCCCGTTGTGTAGAGGAATTGTGGGGAAACGGGGAAAAAAAAAGGGTTTGGTAGATTACCCAAGTCGGAATTAAAACCGGGGGCCCCCCAAAACAAAACCCCCCCCAAAAAAAAAATTTTTAAATTTTTCCGGCAGCATAAATGATTTTGGGGGGGTTAAAAAACATTTTCCCCTTTCCCCTTTTTTAATTTTAAAATTTCCCCAATTTAACAACTTTTAAAATTTTTGGGGGTTTTTAGCAAGGGGTTTTTAAAATTTTGGAAAAAAACACCTGGGGGAACCCAAAAATTTTCCACCCCCCTTTTCCTTTTTTGGGAAACCTTTTAAAAAACCCCCCAACCCCTTTAAAAGTAAAATACTGAAAAATTTTTTTTTTTAAAAATTTTTTTTTAACAAAAATATATTTTTGGGCCCCTTTTGGCAAAAATTTGCGGGGAAATTTTTTTTTTTAAAAAAAACAAAATAAAAATTTCGTTTTTAAAAATCTTTTTAACCCCAAAAACAAAATTTCCCAAAATTATTGGTAAAAAATTTTAAATACAGTAACCTTTTTTAAGGGGTTTTTCCCCAAAATTTTGGGGTTTTCCCGGGTTTTAATTTAAAATTTTTTTTTTTTTTGGGAATTTTTTCCAGCTCTTTTTAAAACCCCCCGGGTTTTGGGTTTTTTTTTTTTTTCATTTTTTAAATTGGGGGAAAAGTACCCGGGGTTAAAAGTTTGAAAACCCAAAAAAAATTCCCCTTTAAAAGGGGTTTTTTTTAAAGTAAAGGGGCCATGTCAGAAATTTTTTGAACAATTTTTTATTGTTTATTTTTTTTAAACCCCCAAAATTATGTACCCTTAGGATTAGGGTGTGTTTACCTTTAAAAAGCCTTCAGAGAGTTCCAGAGGGTTTGAAATTTTAATTTTTTCTAGTTTCGGCTTTAAAATGGTTTTATGTTGAAAAAAGGGGGTTTTCTGCGGGGTTTAATATTTAAAATTTGTCCCCCCCTTTTCCCATCAATTGGGGGGGGCCCCCCCCAAAAATTTTATTTGGGGGCCCCGGCCTTGATTTATAAAAAATTTTATTTATCCCTTTTTTAAAAGGGTTAACCTACGTTCCCCCTTTTAAAAAAAAAAACCCCAATTTCCCCAAAAAGGGTGAGGGCCCCCCCTTAGTTTTAAGTTTTCCCCCATTAAATAGCTTAAACGGCAAGAACAGAAAAAAAAATTTTTCCTTATATTATTTTTGGGTTGGTTTTGTCCCCCCAATATTTTTTTTCCCGGGGGTTTTGGGGGAAAGGGGTTTAAAAGGGGTTTTCTTCCCCCCCTTTTCATTTTTTCCCCCCCCCCCGGCCCGGGGGCCCGGGGCCTTCCCCTCCCCGGGGGCCCCCACTAAAAACCTTTTTTTGGGGTTTCCTGGGGGGTTTGGGGGCCCCCGGTTTGGTGTATTTTTTTTTTTGGGGGAAACCCCCAAAAATTTAAAAGGGGGGAAATTTCCCTTTTTCCAAAATTTTTTAAAAAAAATTTTAAAAACGATTGATTAAAAAAAAAAAATCCCCAAAAAATTTTTTTAAAAAAAATTTTAAGGGAAAAAAATTTTTTAAAAAAAAAAACCCCCAAAGTGGGGTTTTCAAAGGGGGGGTTTTATTTGAAAAAAATTTTGGGAAAATTTTTCGGGCCCGCGTTCTTTTTTCATTATTTTTAAAAATTAAAAATTAAAATTTAAAATTTAAAGGGTTTAACAGCCCCGGGGGCCAAAAAAATTTAATTTTTTTTCCTTATAGGGGTTTAAAACTATGGGTACCCCCCCAAAAAAAAAATTTGGTTTTCCCCCTTAAAAATTCCTTTTTCGGTTTTTTTTTTTACGAATTAGTTTTTTTTAATTTTAAAATTTTTAATTTTTGGAAAACCCCTTTTAAAAAACCAAAAAAACCCCCAAAATTTTTTTGGGGCCCCTTTTAAATTTTTTTTTTTTAATATTTTTTTTTAGAAAAAAAGGCCCCCAAAAATTTTTAAAAATGGGAAAATAAAAAAATTTTTTTCCCCAACTTTTCCCCAACGTTTAAAGGGGGGTTTTTTGAATTTGGGGGGAATTTTGGGGTGTTTTGAATTTTTTGGTTCCAAAAAATATTCTGGCCCCGGTGTGTTGAATTTAAATTTTAAAATTTTTAAATTTTTTTTTAAAAATTTTTAAAAAAATTTTTTTTTTTTAAAATTAAAAATTTTTAAAAAGTTATTTGGGATCCCAAAATTTTTTAAAATTTTTAATTTTAAGGGATTTTTTGAAAAATTGTCAAAATTTTTTTTTGTTTAAGGGGGGGAATGTTTTGTAAAGATTACAATATGATCCCCTCTTACTTTTTTAAAATACTAGTAGCTTTTCCCCGCGGCTTTGTCGCGTGGAAGTTAAATTATCCCCCAAATAAAAAAAATTTTACTTTTTTGTTTTTCCCCGGTTTAAATTTTTAAAATTTTAAATTTACGTTACTTTTTTCCCTTTTTTTTCCCCCTTTTCAGTTAAAAAAATAAAAAAAGTCCGATAAAAAATTTCACCCACCTTTTCCCCCCTTATTAAAAAAAATTTTCCCAAAAATTTCCCCCCAAAAAACACGTTTTTTTTTTTTTTACACAATAACCGAAATACAAAATTTTTTTTTTTTTTAACCCCTTTCAAAATGAGGGGTTTTTTCTACATTTTTTAAAAACCCTTATTACCCCCCCCTTTTATTTTGACCCCTTTTGGGGGGGAATTTTTAAAACCCTTTTTTTTGGGGGCCCCCAGCTTAAAAAAAAAAAATTTCAGCCGAATTTCATGTTTTTGGGCCTTGTAGTTTGCGCTCGGCGATGTAATCGTCATCAGTAGGAATGTTTTTGGGGGGGGGTATTTTTTTAATATTTATTATTCCCATTTTTATATACCCCCTTTTTACAAAAATTTTTCTTTTGATCTTATTTTTTAAAAAAATTTTAAAAATTGTATTTAAAAAACCTTATGGGGAATTTTTTCCCCGAGCCTTAGGTACTTGATTTTATTCTACAAAAGGGGTTTTTTTTTTAATACCTACTTTTCAAAAAACCCCCTGTCCACGCTTTGAGTCATTACTTCGTTTAAACACTTTTTGCGGGCAATAGTGTTTATTTGATTTCCTTTAGCGGGCTCTTGCGGGGTTTTTTTACCCGTCTCCTTCGTTACCCCCCCCGGGGCCCCCCCCCGGAAAGGAAAATTTCCCCAAAATTTTTTTTTCCTCAACAACCCCTTTTTTCCTTACTCCCCAAAGGGGCCCCAAAAAATTTAATTTTAAATCTCGGGGCCCTTTAAAAATGATGTTTTGGGTTAAAGGGGGGAAAGGGGGATTGGGGGGGTTTTTTTTATTTAAATTTAAAAGAGAGGAGGTTATTGCCTTTTAAATTTGGCCCCCCTTTTGAAAAAATTTTTCTTTTTTTTTTTCCGGGGTTTTTTTGGGGGAAAATTTTGGGGTTCGCTTTGATTTTTTTTTAAGGGGAGAAAACATTTGGGGGCGCTATTTTAAAAAATTCATTTTTATGAAAAAAATTTTTTTTTGAAATTTGGGTCCCCCCCTTCCCATTTATTTTTATTTTTTGTGAAGAAGCCTTTTTTTTATTTTCCAAATTTTTTTTGTTCCCCCTTTATAAAAAAAAGGGGTTTTACAGATCGAAAAGGCCTTTTTTGGGTTGGGGGGGGGAATTTTTTTTTTTTTTATATTCTGTTTGTGTTTTGGGCTTCCTTTTTTAGGAAGAATAAGATCCCCCCTATACCCCCCTTGATTTTTTTTGAAGGGAGTTTTTTGTTTATTTTTCCCGTTTATGGTGGGTTTTTCCCCTTTTGGGGGAAGGGGAAAGGGGAAACAAAAGGCTCTTAAAAAAATTTTTGTTTTGTGGGAGAAAGCCCATTTTTTATATTTTTTTTGGGGGTTTTTTTCCCCTTGGGGAAGGATGAATTCACAGTTTTTTTGGGGGCCATTTGGATTGTGGTGAAGCAAAAAATTATTTTTTTTTTTAAATTTTTTTTTGGGTCTTTTTTTTTTTAAAAATTTTAAAGGTTTTTTAATCTTTTATAAATTTTTAATTGTGAAGCCCCCAAAATTTTTTAAAATTTTTTTCCTATTTTTTTTTTGCCTTTTTTTTGGGGTTTTAAAAAAGGAAAAAAAGGGGCTCTTTTAAAAATTTTGATTGTCTTTTTGGAATTTTTTGTTTATATCCTTTTTGGGGGGTTAAAAATTTTTTTTTGGGAAAAAAAATTTTAAAAACCAATTTTTTTGTGGTTCTTTTTTTGTTGTGGGAAGTTTTTGGGGTTATGTTTGTGTTTTTTTCCCCTTTTGGGAGGGAAAAATTTTGAGTTCACATCATTTTTTTTTTGGGGGGGCTAAATTTAAAAACAGCGTTTTTGGGGGGAAAAAAGGGGGTTTTGGGCCGTGCCCCCCTTTCTCGCTTTTTTTTTTTGGCTTTTGGTTTTCCCCCTTTTTCCCCTTTCCCCCCCCCAAAAAATTCCTTTTCCACCTGTTTCCTTTTCCATTTTTTCCAAACTTGTTTATTTTGTCTTTTTTTTTTTTTGGGGGTGTGCTTTTTGGGTTTTTTTTTATAAAAAAGGGGGGGGGGAAAAACAGGCGGGGGGGGTTTATTGGCGTGGGAGTTTTTTTTTTTTTTTGTTGTGAAAGTCCACAAAGTCGGGCGCTCCTCCCTGGGCATCGCTGGAAAAGGGAAAAGGAAAAAAGGGGCCCCCCGGGGGCCTTTCCCCGGGAAGGGCCCCCGGGTTTTGGGGGTTTTTAAAGGGGGCCCCCCCTTTTCCCCAAAGCTGGAGCTGTTAAAAAACCCGGGGAAAAAAACTCCCTTTTTTTTACCCCCTCATTGGGGGAAAACCCCCCTTTTTGAGTTCAGCAGGGTCAGTCACTTGGGGGGGAAAATGTTTTATTTCGAACAATTTTTAGGGGAGTTTTTAAACCCCCAAAACTTGTTTAAAGAAAAAAGGGGGGGAAAAATGAAAAGCCCCTTTTGTTAAGAAATAAAAAAACCCCCCCCCATCAAAAGCCCTTTTTGGAACGGGGGGTGGGGGGGTTCTAAAACCCCCACAGTCTAGATGTGTTTTCAAACCCCCCGGGGGGGGCCCCAAAAATTTTGGGAAAAAACCCCCTTTAAATTAAATTTTTTTGGTCTTGTTTCAGCGTTCGTTTTTGTTTTTTTAAAAATTGGATTCAAACATAGTTTTCCCCATTGCAAAAAAATTTTTAAATTAGGGGTTCGTACGGGGATGTCCCAAAAAAATTTGCGGGGGGGAAAAAATTTTTAAAAAAAAGATGCCCCCCCTTTTACCAGATGTAGTTAAAACCCCATGTAGGTTTTTTTTAAACAATCAAATCCAAAACTATTATTTATCTTTAGTGAGGTTTAATTTCCCCATCTGGTTTAAAATTGGAACCCCCCCAACCCAGGGGAACCCCCCCCGGGGCCCTTTTTTATTTTCCCCCCCACAAAAAATTTTTTTAAATCCCAATTAGAGTTCTGTTCTCTCTCTTTTTTTTTTTAAATTTAAACAGCTAAAAGAAAAATTAATTTCTATTTTTAAAAATTTTTTGGGGGGTTTTTTTTTAAAAAACACGTTAAAACCCCCCATTTTTTTTTTTTAAAAAAAACCAATTTTTTGGGGGCCGGGGGCAAAAAATTTGTGATTACTAGAGGGGTACAAAAAATTTTTTAAAAAAAAAAGGGGTAACGGGGGTGGGGTTTTTTTTAAATTAGCGGTTTCTATATTCCCCCCCGACATCTATTGCCCTTTCTTTAACTAAATTTTCCAAAGAAAGCGTGATTGGGGGGTTGCAATGGGGGGGGGGGGGGAAAAAGGGGAAAGCGTTTTTTAAAAGGGGAAGATGTTAAAAAAATTTTTTTTTTTAAAAATTTAAATTAAAAGGGGGGGGGGCAAATTTTTAAAATTTTAAAATTTATATATTGCTTTCAAAAAATTCCGTGCGGGGGAAATTTTTTCAAAAATTTTCTTTTCAGAAATAGAAAAAATTTTTCATATAGATGGCTTGATCACCGGGAATAAAACCCCTTTTTCTTTCGATGAGGGTGGTAGGGATTTGGGAAACCCTTACTCGGGGGCTGTGCAGTTTTTAAAAGGGGGTGTGTAAACCGGGGAATTTGGGGTAAAAACTTTTTTTTTTGTTCGAAATGGGGGAAATAATTAGGTTTGTTGCCTAGTTGGGTTTTTTTGGACCCCCCACCTCCTTACGTACAGGTCAAAAATTTTTTTTTACCCAATTTGCCCCGGGGGTCATTTCCCCCTTAAACCCGGGGGGAAAAAAAACCCCCCAAAAAACCCCCCCGGATATCATTGCCCCAATGAGATTTAGAATAATAAAAGTTGGGGGTTGTAGTGATTTTACCATATTTTTGGAGGGTTGAAATGTGAAAAATATGTTAGTTTAAGAATTTTAAAAAGTCAAAAAATGTTATTTTGCTTTTAGTGGGTTACTCCAGCAGAAATTTTGGGAAACCCAAAAATACGGGAATCGAACCCGGGACCCCTTTTGGACAACAACAAATAATTATCATGCGCAATATAGGGTTTGTGTTTTTTAAAAGTAAAATTTAAAGTTTGTTGACCTAGGAGGGGCTTGGGCACTACCTCTTCCCGTCACAAGAGGGGATGTGTACTGCACTTGGCGGCTGGAGAAAAAATACGAATGCGAGTGTAAAAACGGTTCTTCATAGCACTCGGATCCCATAGACAGCAGGGGAAATAAAAAGTCCGTGCTCATTTGGAAGGGGTAGCCGATTGATGAAAAACCCGCTAAATCCATCCCATTTTACATAGTTTCGGGCACTCACCGATGAAAAAAACAAGTTATTAAATTTTTAAACCCTATTTATACATTCGAACACTCCATCGAAGCGACAAAAATTTAGCCTTGAAAGCTTATATTTGGTCATTATAATTGAAAAATTGCGAAGGAAAAAAACATATAATGAGTTTTGACACAGATTAAAATTGGAAAAAATTTTAAGGGGTATATTTTCAAAAGCGTTTTGTATATTTTAATTGTAAACTATTTTGCTTAATCGCGTTTTTGGGTTTTTAGGCGGTATTTGCTCTTTTGATAGAATGAAATTTAAGACGCACCTCCGGGCCCACTTCCATCGGCAACGCGTGATAGCCGGACACTTTAGCGCTTTTTTTTTACCCGGGGGGGAAATTTTTCCTGGAGGATGGCGACTTTTTTTATGGGTAAAGGCGTCTTGCTATGATTTAGTAATTGGCTTTTTTTTTTTTCGATAGTAAAAAATTATTTATTTTTTTAAATTTTTAAGATTACTGGGATCCTTGGGGCCCTGGAGGGCTAGACAGAGGTCACACGAAGACCCAAATTTGGTTTTTGGGCAGCTTGGTGCGACGCCCCCCCTTCAAAGCGGAAAGGCAGAGATGGGACCTGTACCGGACAGCTCCTGGGAAGCAGTCGGTATTTCTGCCAGTGCCGTTTATTTAACACGCTGGCAGGCTTTACCCCACAGGACTTTCCCAGCAACCACCAGAAATTTTTTATCAACGGTTTTCCTGATGTTTGGGTTAAATTGGGGGACGTGACAGACCAGCTGATAGGGTAATTTTGCCATTATTATTTACTAAATAACCATTTTAGTACGGGTTTATATGAAACTTTATTATTTAGCCATAGGTTGGAAATAAACAGCTTATTAAGCAAGTTTTAATCCACGTCTTTTTTCCCCAAAAACCCGTTCTTTCCCCAGCATCCCCAAAAACCATTTTGTAAAATTTACCGGGTTTAAATTTTTAAACCCAAAAAAGAATTTGGGTTCTTATATTAATGGTTTAGGGTTATTTTACAAACATTCAAATTCAAAAAAAATCGAAAAAAATTTTAAAATTTATCTTTTTAAGCGGCGTTTGCAAGGGGTTTTGGGGATTAAATTCAACCATCCCCTTTTAATACTACGATGGGCATGTTTGCATACAAAAAATATGCTCCCGGTTCGATTACCGACGGGGTTAAAAAATGTGGGTTTTGGTGAAAAATGAAACCCAAGCGGCCCGGATTTGTGGATTTCCTGGGTCTTTTAATTTATTCGCATTTTATTAAAAAAAAGATGCCCCGAGTTTTCGGGCCCTAAAAAACCTTACGGTTTTATTTTTAAATTTGTAAAATTGTTTTATTTAATTTTAAAACAAAATTTTATTACCAATCGAAACTATAATTCTGACCATTTAAAAAATTTCTTTCTAAAATCAATATCTATTTTTACCTTTTTTGTTAAGGGTTTTGTTTTTTCTCAAAACCCTTTTTTAAAGCTAGCTTTCTTAAATGATTATTGTAGGTGTGATTAAAAAATTTGGGTTTCTTATAGAAATAAGAGATTGAGTAGACAGGGGAATTTAGAGGGGGAATAAATGTTGCTCTTGCTGAGCCATTTTAATAAGGGGGTAAATGTAACTCTATTGTTTCAAACGTTTTTTATTATACAGGGATTTTTTTCAGGTATTCAAATATATACCAGAATAATAATTAAAACCCGGGAAATTTTATTGTTTCTTGATCCGGTTTTTTTTAAAGTGAGAAAAACCCTTTATATTTTTTTGCTGAGTTTTAAAGGGGCTCGGGTTCGATTCCCGGCATGTAGTTTTAACCTTTAATGTTATAAATTAACTGCCCTAGAAGTATTTTGTACCTGTCCTAGGGTTCAAGTATAGTTTATTTCAAAGACTTTGCAAAAGTTGGTTTAGTAAAAAAACAATTACATTTAGGAATAATTATAACAACATATTAATACCAAAAGTAATATTTATTGATCGTAGTATTTAAAGAGGGAAAAAACAAAGAGTGAATTTGCACAAAATAAAAAAATTTTGATTGGAACAGTTATATTTAATCTGTTTACATTGAAGTTAGGGTTTTACTCGTGTTTTAATTAATACTCTCCCCTCAATACCTGTTTATGTTCATTTTTGGCGGGCGGATAAGTTGATGCGTGACTGTGTCTTAAGAGAACAAGGGGTTTTCAATGCAATGCTTTTGTTCATCACTTCGTCCCCCTTGTATGTCACTTAAGAGCCGGCGGTAAAGGTAATTATAAAAGTGATAAACTTTCCTTTCCCCCCAGCCCTATAGCTGTAACAACCCAAAGGAAACATTACTATTCAAAAAAAGTTGACACACTTCAAATTGCCAGTGCCGTGGTGGTCGCCAACGCGGGGTGTGACTTTTTTAAAAAAGAGCCCAAAATGCATGGAAGTGAAGACCTTTTTAGACAAATCAAAATTTGGTTTTGTCCTATTCTAAAACCATAGGAGAGGAACTATACCGTTTAAAGCAGTGTGAATCTTTTGGGAAAAATGTTGGAATAACTTTAACTGAAAAACCCTTTCAAACATACATATCCCAATACAAAATTTTACCCTCTTTAAGGGAACGGTGGGGGGGACAGGTCCTATATGGAGGGGTACTCCTCCCCAACTTCCATTAAGGGCAACCTTGATTTTTTTTTTTTACGACGATAAGCAAAACGTTCTTATGTTCCCTAAAGCCTTGGGAAAACCGCATTTAAAAAGCTCGTAATATGCCCCGAGTGCCGTGTGCCCTTCAACAAAAAAAAAAGAGAACAAATGCGAATCCGTGTGAAAAAAAAAGCTACAACAAAATGGTTTGCAGGGGGAGTGTAAAGACTGGGGGGGCTTTGGGTTTCCCCAACCCAAAACATGTTTTTAAAACCCTTTAAACGACTGGGTTTTTTTGCAGAAGTTCCCAAAGTCGATTTTAGATGTAAAAAAAGGTTTTTGTGGGGTTTTGTGGGCATGTTTCAGTTTGGAAAAGTCAAATTATTCCCCACAGGTTTTATGGGGGATTTTTGAGTATGGGGAGCCCATATGGGTTTTTTTGGGTTTTTAATTTATGCTAAAATGAAGCAGGCCCAATCCAAGCCTTAAATGAAATTCCCAAATTTTTATACTATTTTTTTTTATTTTTTATGATTTTAAAATGGAGACAAAAAAAAACCGCTTCTTCAAGGTGTGGTCGACGTACTTCCACAAACCTAATCTCTGTGTCGTTTTGGGACATGTTGCAATGCCTCTTTCATATAATGTAAATGTCCATCACTGCCCCAAAAGGGGAAGGCGATAGGACGGATAATCAAGGGGTGATGCCACAATTGCCCAAATTTTTTGGACCCCTTTATAGAAATTAAAGAAACAAAAATTAATGATATCAACCTCCTACCCAAATAAACCCAAAGGGGCCCTAGATGGAAATTTTAATTTAAATTAAATGATGGATGTTAAAAAAATGGACCCCCAGAGTCTTAATGTAGGGTTTTGGGGAAAAGTCATGTAAATTTCCGTTAGACCCGCTTACTTTATTGCCCCCTGAAGTTTCCCCCAATGTCATTGTCCAAGTCCCCAAAATATTCGGGTTTTACGAGTTTTTTGAACAAGGGGGCAATTCACGATTTTTAAAAAAAAACACTGGGTGCATATCGGCCCCTTTTCCCACCAAAGGACTACGGCATCGGCGGATGTCAGTTGAGGGAAAGGCGAATTTTAGAACTGGTATGGTGCGCTGGTAAAGAAAATTTTGTTTTTTGGTTTTTAAACCCGAGATTTGGAACTGTATTGGGGGGAAATAGTAGCTTTACTAATTTGGCATGCCTAAAGTTTAGGTTATGCTTATGGAAAAAGAAAAGGGGTGGATCCTTTCAGAGAGTGTGTACGATCAAAGGTTTGGGCCAGTTGGTTTACCGCCAAAGTCATTTTTAAGGAGAATACCGTCGTTATCATCCCTAACGGTGGCTACTGTTTTACAGACCAACAGTGCAGGTCCCCGTACAAAGGTTCTTTGGGAGGCCCACCAACGGGGTGTATCTATCACTCCCCACATCTCTCGACTTTTTGTAACCAGCATACTTAATATTTCCAAAATCCAGGGACCGCTTCTTTAAGCGCGTCTCGATATTATAGTGGGGGTTTTTTTGATAGGGGTGGTCCTATTTGGATAAGAGATAGGTCACCCGTTCATATAAACCTCCAGAAAATGTAAGGAGGTGGGGGGTATCTCCGGAAATTTTAAAAAAGCTTTCTACACGTCACCATAATAAAATATTTTTTGTGGCCTTTAACCGCATTTAAGGATATACACCCCCCTTGGTGGACCTTCCAGCCTGGAATGTTGGTTTTTGCATACAGGTAGTCACCGTTAGGATGATAAAGACGTATTCTCCTTAAGATGACCTCGGTGGTAAACCAAAATGGCCGCACCTTAGATCGTACACGACACTCTGAAAAAATCAAACATTGATATTTTCCCTTTAAACATTTAAATTTTAAAATTTTAGCCAGGCCTTTCCCTAGGATCTCTACATCTTTCAGCAAAAAGTTCCAACTTTGCGGTTAAAAACAAAGACATTTTTTTTCTTTTACCAGGGGATTATACCCGTTCCCAAAGTGCTCCTTTTTCCTCAACCAAAATCTCCCCCGAAGCCCTAGACCCCCTTTGCGGCAATGGACCGATATACACAGCGTTTTTTTAAATAAAGATGAGTGAATTGTCCTTGGGGCCCAAAAACTCCTACAAACCCGAATATTTTGGGCATTTTGGACAAAAGAATCGGGAAGCTTCAGCGAGTCAATAAAATAGAGCGGGCCGTTTAAAGCATTGACATGACTTTCCCCCCGTTCATTATGAGCTGGGAGTCAATATTTTAACTCATCATTTATTTTAAATCAAAATTTTTCCCTCATAGCCCTTGTATTGTGGGCTGGAGGGTGATTTTCATTTAAAATTGTTTCTTTAAATTTCTTTATAAGTCCCAAAAATTTTGGGGAATTATGGGATCCCCCTTGATTTTGGTGTTCCCATCACCTTCACTTTCGGTGGGAATGATGGTCATTTACATTTAATATGAAAAAGGAAAAAAGGGATTTAAAATATTTTTGGGGCGACACAAAGATTAGGTTTGTGCAAGTACGTGCTGACCCACTTTGAAGAAACGTTTTTGTCTGCATTCAAAAAAATTGAATACAAAAAAATTTAAAATTTTTCTTTTCCCGTTAAAAGGGTTGGATGGGGCCCTGTGCTTCAAAATATTGATACGATCGATATTAAAAAAAGCCCCTGGTCCCAGAAACGGCCCCCGAAAGCATTATTTTCCCCGAAACAGGTTTGAGCGTTTACCGATTACCATCTGGCATCCCTAAATGTTTTTAATTCACGCCCCCGACATTAATAAAGCTTTAATTTCCTAATTCTCTCCCCGACTATTAGAAGAAAGTTATTTAAGACAATGCTCCACCCACCTGATTTTTGGGCCACTAATTTTTCGGCCCTGGGGGTTTAAAATGATCTGGTGGGTGGTACGGGTTGATTGAGGACCGCGGGGTCCCGTTTTAACTCGTCGCAGCTTGGGCTTGAACACCGTTAACCTGGTTGGAGGCGGTGCTGCTGCAGAGGGTAAACAAGAGGTGAGTGTGAAGACTGTGTTCTTTTCCGAATCTCTAACCCCAATTGTATAAAAAAAAATAGTCTTAATTCAAACACGAGTCAAACTAACTTCAAAGAAAAACACATTAAATATAATTGATCCAATCTATTTTTTTTTATTTTATGAAAAATTCCCTCGTGTTTTTCCCTTTTTTAAATACTACGATCAATAATATTACTTTTGGTATTAATATGTTGTTACAATTATTCCAAAATATAATTGTTTTTACAAAAAACCAACTTTTGGCAAAGTCTGTGTAATAAACTATACTTAAACCCTTTGGACGGGTTTTTAAAAAAACAGTCCAAGGCAGTTAATTTATAATTATAAAAGGGTTTTTTTAAAACTAATGCCTGGGAATCGAACCCGAGCCCCTTTTTAATCAGCAAAAAAATTAAAGGGTTTTTTTCACTTTATATAACGGGCTCAAGAAACTTTTATAATTTCCTGGTTATTTTTTAAATTCGGGTTTATATATTTGAATACCTGTAATAAATACTGTATATTTAAAAACACGTTAAAAACAAAGAGTTACATTTTTTTCCCCTTATTAAAATGGCTCAGCAGAGAGCAACATTTTTTCGCCTCAAATTTTGCCTGTCTACTCAATCTCTTATTTCTATAAGAAACCCAAATTTTTTATCACACCTACAAAATCATTTAAGAAAGCTAGTTTTAAAATTTTAAGGTTTTGAGTAAAACTTAACTTAACAAAAATTTGGGTTTTAAAAAATAGATATTGATTTTTGAAAGTAAGTTTTAATGGTTGGGAATTATTTTTTCCATTGGTAGACATAATTTTTTTTTTAAAAATTAAATAAACCCGATTTCTTTATTTGATACTAAAATTTTTAAAAATAAATCCGTTAATTTTTTTAGCCTGAAGTCGGGTCACTTTTTTATTCATAAATGCGAATAATTAAAAGGGACTAGGACATCCAAAAAACCCCGGGCCCGCTAGGGTTAATTCTTCACACCTACTTTTTTGCCATGTGGGTAATCGAACCCGGGACCAATAGTATGTATGCGGGCATGCTATCGAAGTATAAAGGTGAGGGTTTTAAATTTTAACCCAAAACCCTTTGGGAAAATTTGAAAGCTAAAGTAAACAATTATAAGTTTCTCTCTCTTTTTTTTGGGGATTTGAACGTTTGTAATAATAGCCTTCTATATTTTTAAATATAAGAAACTAATTTTTCTTTTATTTAAAAATTTTAAAAAGGTCATTTTGAAAAAAAAGGTTTTGGTTTGCCGGTGAAATAACGGGGGTTTTGGGGGGGGAAGAGAAGACGTGTTTAATCTTGCGTAATAAGCTGTTTTTTTTCCAAAACCAGTGGTTATATAATATTTTTTCATATAGACCGGTACTAAAATGGGTTATTTGTAAAAAAAAGAATTGCAAACTTATATATCAGCTGGTCTTTTGGGCAGACCCCAACATCAGGAAAACCGTTGATAAAATTTATGGTGGTTTCTGTAAAGTCCTGTGGGAAAGGGAAACCTGCCAGCGGTGTTAAGATAGCGGCGCTGGGCAGAGTTTCCCATGCTTCTGGGGCTGATCTTGGGACAGGGGCCCCTCTCCACCTCCACCGCTTTAAGGGGCGGGGCCTGCATGCAAGCTGCAAAAAAAATGCGGGCGTTCGTGTGACCTCAGTTTTAGCGTCCAGCCCGTATGGATCCCAGTAATCTTAAATTAAAAAATATATATTAAAAATTTCTATCGTAGAAAAAAATGCCAATTCTAAAATTTTATCCAAAAAGCTTATTATCCATTGACCAGTCGTATCCTCCAGGAAAATTCCACCCTCGCTAAAAAAAAAAGCGCTTTTAAAATGTCCGGGCTATCCCCGCGTTGCCGATGGATGTGCCAGGAGGTGCATCTTATGAATTCTATCAAAAAAAGCAAATACCGCTCTACAAACCCAAAAACATTTAAAAAACAAAATTATATAATTTTAAAAAATACAAAAAACTTTTAAAATTACCCTTAAATTTTTCCCAAATTTTAAAACTGTGTCGGGGAAAATCTTATTATGTTTTTCCGTCGCTAATTATAATTATAATGACCGAATATAATAAATTTTAAAAAGGGCTATTTATAGTCGATTCCAAAGTAGTGTTCCGAATATATAATATGCTTCTTATTGTTTATAGTATTGTTTTGCATCCCGGGGATTGCCCGAACTATGCAAAAAAGGCATGGATTTATCGTTATTTGTCAATCGTGCTACCTCTTCCGGCGAGCACGGTTTTTTTTACTCTGCTGCTGGCTATGGTGACCGATTATGACATGAAGAACCCCCATACCCTTTGCGTTGTATTTATTTTTTCCCGTCGCCAAATGCGGGTTTCATAAACACGTCCTGTGACGGGAGGGGGTAGGTATTTGAGTCCCTACTAGGTCAACAAACTTTAAATATTTTATAAATACAAACCCCATATTTGGGGGTGAAATTTTTTATTGTTGGCCAAAGGTCCCGGGTTTGATTCATGTATCCAAAGGGGGTCAATGATGTCTAGCTTTGAGTAATCTTCACTAAAAAAACATAAAAAATACTTTGGCTAATTTTAAATTTTTTAAACTAACATAAGTTTTCAATTTTCAACCTTGCAAAAATTTTTGGTACATCACTACAAAAAATAATGTTATTATTTTTGTCTCTTTTTAGGACTTTATATCCAAACGTTTTGGAGGGCTCTATTCCCTCTTTTCAGGGTTTTTAAATGACGCGCAAAAAATTTGTACACATCTCGCCATGTGATGTAAGGAGGTAGGGGGGCCAAAACCCCCACAGGTCAACAAACCCCCCCCATTACATTACCCTTTCAAAAATGTGGTACACGTGTCGCCTGTTCACACACCAAAAGGTTTTAAACTCTGCCTTTTTGACCGATGTAAGGGGCTTCAAAATTCCCACTACCCCACTGAAATAAACCCAGGTTCAAATCCCCGGGGGCAAGCCCTCTAAATGTCAGTTTCTCTATTTTTTGGCGGGGGAAAATTGGGAACAATTCCCTGCTGCTGTAAACTGCTGGAGTAGATCGTCTAATATGTAAGTTTGCTCTTTTAATTATTCAAGAAAATTATTTTAATAACATCTACAAATAAAAATACGCTCTCTCTCTTTTTCCCCCAAAAAAGTGATTATCTCACGCTCACCCGCAGAGCTTAGTTAAAAATATGAGGCAATAGGGTGGCGATGGCCTTAGAAAAGGTAATTTCAACCCCCCCTGTTACTTTTTAGAAAACAGATCGCGTGAGCATCTAGTTAGTAATCATGGGAATTTTTTTGCTCGGGCCCCAATAATTTGGGTTTTTTAAAACTAAAAATAGTGTTTCAACGTGTTTAAGTATACCGACAAATAATTAACCGTAGAAATTAATTATTGTTTTAGCGTTTTTTAACATTAGAAAAAGTCAGAACACTAATTGTAATGAAATTTTTGTTGTTGAGCAAAAGGCCCCGGAATCAATTCCCGTGTTGAGGTGTCAATGATATCCAGATGGAGTAATCCTACTTAAAGTATAAATAATATTTGGTATTTTTTTAAAAACTCCCTACATGTTTTAATTTATATCTTGGTTGGTAAAACTTTTTAATTCCCCCCCACAAATGAGGTACATCCTGTATGACCACAAATTTTTACTATTTGGGCAAAGATATCAATTTTCGAATCATTAACCCGGGACTTAAATGCTGAAACACAACAAGTTGTTTTAATGGGGATTGTTTCAGAAATATCTACTTGGGGTGTTCGTTCCCTTTTTGGTTGTAATTGTATCCAGCCGGAGTAATCATCCTAAAAACCCCGAATATGGGGAGTCCTAAGGGCCCCACAGTGGGTTTGCAACGTGATCATTTACATCTAATGTACCCCGGGCCCTTGCAAACGTTTGCACGAAAATAGGTTAGGGTTCGTTGCAAGTACGTGCTGGCCGCACCTTGAAGAAGCGTTTTTTGGGTCTGCTTTAAAAATTTCAAAGAATAAAAAACATAAAAATTGCTCTTTTCCGTAAAGGTTTTTTTACGGGGCCCTGTTTCCCATTTTTAACAGAAATGCCCAAAAAGGGAAAAGATATGAATCGCATACCCTAAAAAAACGTTCATAAACCCTATGTGAAAAATTTTGGTTTTTCCAAACTAAAAAATTTTGCCCCCCTCCCTTTGAAAACCTTTTTCTTACATCCAGACCGACCTGTGCCCTTAAAAAAAACCGGGGGAAGTTTATGGTTTTTAAAAAAGCATGTCTTTTTTTGTGAACCTTCGCCCCGCAGTCTTTACGACCAAAGATCGGCCCCCCGCCCCAAACCGCTTTAGCGTAGCACTTTTTTGCACGCGGTTTCCCAAAATTTAGGTTTGTTCTTATTCTAAAGGGGCCAAACGACATTCGCGGCAAAATTTCGACCCACTTAAATGCAGCTGTAAAGGGGTTTTTATAAAGTAAAAATGGCTATCTTGGAAAATTTGCTTTGATGCGTGCCCCCAAATGGCACAAAAGCCTACCTGGGCAGTTTTCCCGGTGCTATATTCTAGCTTTCCAAAACTGCCATTTCCCTATTTTGTTTAGACCCGAGGGAAAGTGCGGCTGCCATTTTAAGGGAGAAAAAATGGGAAAAAACCCAACATTTCCCCCCCATTTCCTCCGTAGTTTCTCTATAATTAGCAAAAAGTCACCATTGCTGGAAAGCCAGTTTTGGTTGGGGGGGGAAAAATAATCAAAAGGGCCCCCCGAAGGAGAGGGGGATTTGGGCCCATGGAAAGGGAGCATGATTCCAGTAAAGCCCTCGTGGGGGGTTCCTACTCAAAAAAATACGAATCACCCCCCTGATGAGGCCCCTATATCGGACTCGCTTTACTCCCCCTTTTTAAAACATGGACAAAAAAGGTGGAATTGGGGGATCCCGTTTTGACCAGTTTTTCCTTCCCAGGGTTTGGGTCTTAAAGGGGGCCCAAAAAATAAAAAAAAAAGTCAGGGGGTGCAGCGTAGCCACTGCGCCCTCCCCCGCAATGCCCTTGCTTTTAAAAAATTTGCCCCCCTCCCAAAAATTTAAGTTTTGGACAAAAGGTAAAAAATAATTAATTTTATCAAACACGACCTAAGTTCCCAAGGCTATTAAAAATTTTGGGTGTGTGAAAGGGGGGGAGTTTAATCCCGTCTTTACTTTTTCCCCAACAGAAGTAAGATGGTTTTCTGGGGCCCAAAAACTTTGATTCAGTTTTCGAAATGAGGGGCCCTGAAATCAAAAATTTCCCGATTGGCAATGATTTTTCTCTTTGGAGAAAGGTTTTTGTGTTATAAGATTGGCTTTTTAAAATTTGGGGCCTTATTTAGCAACTTAAAAAAAAGTTAATGTTTTTAAGTCTCTTCACTTCGGGGGGAAAACCCAGTATTTTTTTTGATGCCATCGATAAAGTCCCAAGATTTAAAAAAAAAACCCAAGGGTTTTGGGCAGAATCAATAAAAAAAAAAAAGGCCTAAATCTAGACGGGTTCCTAAGGGTAAAATAATTTAGGGGAATAACTATATTCCGACAAAACCGGGGGAAAATTTAAAAAGATTTACGTTCACCTGCTTTAAATTTCCCTTTATATTTTTAACCTATTATTTCCGGTAGAAAAACCCCCAAAAAAAACGAAAAAAAACTTTTTTGGGGAAAAATCACCCTGTCGAATTGCAGCAGTATGATTGCTTTTTGATTTGACATCAGATTTGGGGATTTAAAAAAGAATTTTTCAACTTTAAGGATCACTATCAGAATGTTTATGTCAGTAAAATACAAAATTTTAAATTTGTCATATAAAAAAAAAAATCATTTTTTTACCCATTTTTAACAAAAAAACTTATGTGAATCAAGAGTCTCTGTCTAAGTGGGGTTTAAAACAAAATATAAAAACCCGCCCCAAAAGGGGAACCAGAAATTTAGGTGAAATTTTTCCCCAAAATTTAACCAGATTTAAACCAAAACCCAAACAGTCCCCCTCCCTTCATTTGAATATAAAACTTTCGGTCCCCAAATTTATGGGTTTTTTTTTGATTTCCCCAAATAACATTTTTTGCAAACCGCTTTAAAAATGGTTTTAAATTTTTTAAAATTATCTGGGTTAAAATTTTTGTGGATTTTTCACAAATACTTTGAAATTTGTTATTAAATTTGTTGGGTTTCCCCTTTGTTTTTTGTTGTTGTTTTTGTTTATGTAGTTATTTTTGATCCTTATTTCTCTGAATTAAATGGAGGGAAAAAAACATTTGGGAAAGAAATTAAAATTGTTTTTTAAACATGCTCAAAAGCTTTAAAAAAATTTTTTTCCAAACGTGGTTTCTGTGTCATTCAGTTTTGTTATCATGTAAAGGTGCTAGGTGGAAAATTTTCTTCGAAATTATGCCCAAAAACCCTATGTGCAAAATTTATGTTTTGAGAACAACGACTATTTTAAAGTTCCAAAATTTTCCCAAATTTCGCTCAAAGGGAAAAAATTTTGTTTTTGGGAAAAAAAATTTAAGCTAATTTTGAAAAAAGAAAAATAATTCATACTTTTGCTATAGGGTAAAAAAAACTTTATAAAACATTTTAAAAAGTTGTTAGGTTAGAAAAAGCAAAAAATGCACTTGTGCATTTTTGGCCCTCAGGGCAACGGGGTTTAAAGCTTTTGGGGACGCATTTTTTCCCCCCGAAGAGTGCTCTGCGATTCAAAAAAAATTTTGGGAAAAAAGGGGGTAAAAAATTAGGTTAAAGGGCGCTGCTAATTCCAAATTTTAAACGGGGTGTAAAGGTTTCATTTTTTGGGAAAGCAAACTTTTTGGAAAAATGTTTAAGGGTTTTACCTTGCCCTTTTTTTTATAAATTGAAAAAAAAGATTTATTGAATCAATCTACCAAAATAAAATTTTTTAAGGGCTAAAACAACATTGAAAAACAAAAACCGGGTTTATTATATCAGTGAGGTTTTGTTAACATTAGTTTGGGTCCCTTTAAAAATTTTTAAAAGGGCGTAAAAAGTTTTCCAAAAAAAAATAAATTAAAATAATCCCGGTTTTTTTTCTGTTTTTTTATTGTATCAAAAAAGGGGAGTAAGTCCCTTTTACAAATTTCCAAGCACTGAGAAATCCCAATTTATTTTTTTTAAAACCCACTTATTTGTTTTTCAAAAAGGGAAACAATGACTTTGTTTCCAGAGAAGTTCCGGAAAGTGAACAAAAAAAGTAAAAGGGGGGAATTATTTTTAAACAGGAAAAGTTAATTTGGGAAAAAGTAGGGGACGCAGATGTATTAAAACTTAACAGGCAGTTTAAGAAACCCAAAAACCCATAAAAACCAATTCTATTATTAAAGCCCAACGTTATTTTTATACAGTTATTAAAAAAACCTACAGAAATTTCCTTTTCCCCTTTTTAAAACCGGTTTTTAATTTAACAATTAAATTTAATTAGTTTTGGAAAAAAAATCTTTTAAATTTTCCCTAAAAAAAATTTTGTGATACTTTTGGGGAAAAAATTTGAAAAACATTACCCGGGTTTACCCCCAACAAATTAGTGTTTTTGGGACTGGGGGTAAGGGCTTCAATTCCCAAAAGGGGGCCCCCACTAGCTTTTTGGAAATTTGGGGGTTTTTAATTTCCCTTTCAATGACAGCCTTTTATTTTTCTTTAGCAATAATCTTTTGGAGCAAATTTTCAGGCCCACAGTTATCTTTTTTAAAATGCCCCCAGAATTGAAAAAAAAGGGGTAGTGAAATTTTTAAAATTTATCATTCACACCCATGAAAAAAAAGGAGGCTATTTTTTATAAATGTGTTTAAACTTCTGATTTCCTGATTTGGGAAAAAATTTCCCTGACTCATACGTTGTGCATTCTAAAGGGGAAAAGAATTAAAACAAATTTTTAAAGGGTTTCTTTTTTAAAGGGATTGCTAAGCAAAATTTAAAACATTTATAAAAATTTAAATTTCGATTATAAGGGAGGGGAAAAAAAAATTTTTTTTTTCTTGTTTTTTGTTGAACGAGAGTTTGTTCTTTATCGGGCCTTTTATATTTTTTTATTTAATCAAAAATAAATGTCGTTTAAAAAAAGTGAGGTAAAATTTTTTAAAATTATATTTGGGCACTTATACTTAGAGACTTTAGGGTTATTTTTAATGGGTTTTTTTGACTTTATATTCGCCCCCGGGAGCTAGGATATAAAAATTAATTTTAAAATAATTTTAGTCTCGGTCCCAAAGGGTTCATTTCCCCCTTTTTAAACTTGGGTTTTGGGTGACTTTTGTTTCCCCTATAAGGTACCGTATTTTTTCCCAGTGTATTTTATAACATGTCATCATTTTTTATTTTCTTGAAAAATTTTTTTCCAAAGTATATTTTTAAGTAAAAGAGGTTTATATTGGGTTCCGTATAGGATTTTTGGTTTAGTCTGCCTCTTTCTTATTTAAAAAAAACTCTTTTATCTTGTGTTATTGAAAAAAATTACTATTTTGTTTGGAAAATTTGCAAAGTTTATAAATTGAGTAATTTAAACAGTTATCTAGTGTGTAGGGGGGCCCATTCAATTTCACATAAATCATTTTTTCGTAGGCCCTTTTTTTATCCTTTTTGTAGATATTAATTAAAATTGTTTAAAAGGTATTTTTCTTTACAAAGCCCCTTTCTTTTGGTTAAAAACCGGGTAAGGCGCTATTTTCCTAATGCCCCTTAATAACCAGATCTAAAAAGTTTTTCAATTCTAATCCCAAACGGTCGATGCTACCCAGTCCTAATGTGATTTCGGGGATCGGGGATGTAAAAAAGGAATTTTGAAAATCCCCAAAAAGGGTGGTTTCCCTTGGGGGTTTAAAAACCCTTGCTTGTGTTTAGAGTTTTAAAACAATATGTACCCCAAACATCAGAATAGTAAATTTGAATAAATTTTAAAAAATTACATCTTGACATGGAATTGAAATCGGGGACCTTTGGCCTTGAAAACTAATACTTACCCCTGAGCTTCGTTCCAAAACTTTCTTAATTGTATAGCTTTGGTTTTTCCCCTTTTGTTCTCTTGGGAAAGTGGCCCCAAAAAATTTTTTTGTACTTTGGCATCGTAAAGCCACATTCCCATTCACAGATGGTTATGATTTAAATAAAAGTCATAGTAGCGATGATATCCCCCATCCATCCCCAGATGCTGCCTTGTGATTTTCCCGACTACCCCACCCTTTGACCAGGGCTGCCTGAGGATCCCTACCCGACATACTTTCTTTCCCTCCCGACCCTTGCTTTAATATGCCTGGTGTCCCCCGGGTTTTAGCGGACCCTACCTCCCAAGAATGCATTATTTCTATGACCCCAGACTATTACGATGACCCATTCCCCTTTCCCTTTACCTAAAACTCGAAATCTTAAAAACACACTAAATTTACGAGCATCCCGAAACAAAAAATTTCTAAAATCAGGTCCCGTTTGTGCAAAAAGGGGGGTGAAAAAGGACATTTGGCCCGGCCTTTGAAGCTACGTACCTACCCGACAAGTTAGGATGCATAGACGGACCCAACCTAAGAAGAAAATTCCCTTTCCCCTCCCCCACTCCTTCTTGACTCACAACCCAAAAAAACCTGGTAAACCAATTGCGACCATTAATTTTCCCGGGTTGAAGAGCTGCTACAGGGGCTCTTCCTGAAAAAAAATAGACCAGTTAGTGGCTTGGGTCAACATTTCACAAGGGTTTTAAATTAAATTTAAAAATCCAAATAAGTAGCAAAATCCCCCCTTACCCTTTCCCAAAAAAAACTCCGGGACATTTCCCCATCCCATCTATCACCCGATATTTTTTTACTTTACAAGAAAACAACAAGTATCATCATTTTGGAAGCGGATTCTTTGGCACCAAAAATGTTTAAAATAGGAAGGGATTGGGTTGAAAAAAAGGATCCAAGCACCCAAAAAAGGCATCAAGGAAAAAAAAAAAACCCCAAAAAAGGCAAGCAAAAAATTTTTTTTTTATTGGTTTTATTTTAAATTCCTACAGCCAATTCCAGTGAGTTTTTTTTTTTTTCACCACGTCTCATACTCGTTTTGGGTTATACGTATATGTTGGACTTATTACGCTTTAAAATGTTAAAGGGGGTTTGGAAGGGGGAATTCAAAGGGGAAATGTATTTTCTTTGCGTGGAAGGATAGCAAAAAAACCTTTAGAAAAAAAACCTTAAGAAAAGCGGGAGAGGTTTGAATCTTGAAAACCCCCTTCATCGACATTTCCAGTTTTTTTTAAAAAGTGACCCTTAGCCCTTGGGGCCACTAAAGCGGTTACATGCTGTTAATAAACTAGAAAAAATTTTCTGATTCTCAGTATTTAAATGGTTATGATTTAATTGAATTTTTTTAAAATTTTAAAAAACCCCAATTTATTTTTTTTAGCACCGCGTCTTACTCCCCGGTTGGGGTTTTTATACGCATTTACGCTAATGTGTAATGGGTTTTGGGGTGATTGTGAGATGAAAAAAAAGCCCTATAGTTTAACGGGGAAAATCCAAACCAAACGGTGGAGGCCTGGAAATTCCCCACATTAACAATTTTGTGTTTAAATTGCACGTCTTGTCAGAGGTGAAAAAAAGGGGTTTTGGAATCAGATAAATCTGTGTCGGGGACCGAGGATTAAACCCCCGGCCCTTTAAAAGACAAAAAGTCCGAACCTTCCCCCTGGGCCCCCCACCAGGTTAAAAAAAAAAAAAAATCATGTTCTATTAAATCTTGAGGGTTAGGGAAAAAAATTTAAAATTTTCCCTTTTTCCCCAAAGGGACTCTCACATATACAAGGAAAAGAAATTTTTTTTTTTTAATTTTTGGGAAGAAAATTTGGGGTATTTGTGAAAAAAATTTTTTATGTCAAAGAATTAATCATTAACAATATTATTGGTAGTAAGGTTACATTTTCTTTTTTTTTTCCTTTTTTTGCTTTATTTTATTAATTTTCTTCTATGATGACTTGTTTGGGGGATTTTTCACCATCTTCAAGTTTTATTTTTTTTAAAAGATGATTGTTTTGAATGTCAAAAAATTTTCCAATGTATGAAAAAAAAACAATCATCTTTATTTTAAATTTTTTCGGTTTTTAGGGGATTCCAAAAAAAAAAACGTAAAATGTCAAAACTTTCCAATGTTTGAAGAAAAATCAATCATCTTTAAAAAAAAATAAGACTTGAAGATGGTAAAAAATCCCCGGAACCTGTTGCTGCCATAGAAAAAAGTATATAAAAAAAGGGAAAAGGGGAAAAAAAAAGAAGATATAATTTTCATACCAATTATTCCCAATTTTTAAATACCCCTTTAAACCAAATAAATTTAAACATTATTTTTAAACAAAAATTTTAAGTTTATTAAATTAACAAAATTTTAAAAAATTGTAAAAAAAACCTTGAGGAATAAAAAACCCCAAAATTTTTTAATTTGAAAAAAAATATATAATAAAGAATTTTTTGAGATTTAAAAAGTTAAATTTTTAAAAACAAAATAAGATTATAATAAAATTTTAAGTAAAATTAAAATTTAAAAATTATTCCAGTTTGTAGATTAAATTGGGTTTTTTGATAGACTATAAGGTATTTATAATGTAAAAATGTAGAAAAACAATTATGCAAAATTGAATTTTAAAAAGGGGGACATATAACAATTTTTTAAAAAAAGAAATTTTTAAACTTTAAAATAAGTGCATAAGTGATAACCCCGGCCTTTTTTAAAAAATTTTAAAAAATGCAGAAATTGTTTTTAACAAAAAATAATAGAATTTGGGGAAAAAATTTTTAAATTGAAAGTTTTGAGGTTTGTAAATTAAGTGGTTCTTTTTTAAAAATTTTAAATTTTTATACATTTTAAAAATATTTTAAAAATTTTTCATCTAAAATAGGTTTGGGAACAAGACTTATTTTAAAAAATTTAAACTTTCTAGAGCTGTTTAGAAAAAAATGCATATGTAAATCTAGAAAGTAAAAAAAACTAGTTCAGGAACTATATAAATTTGCTCCGAGAAACCCCAAAAATTCAAAAAACATTTCCCCTTTTGGGCAGTGGCGGAAATTTTAAAATTTTTGCAGCCTTAGGAAAAGTTTTAATTTCGCTCCTCCCCCCCCCCATTTTTTTTTTTTTGTCCAAAAGGGGTTAGGAAATTTATAGGAAAGTGGTGTTGGGGTGGGAGATGGGGGGAAGTGTTTTTGGGGGGAAAAAAACTACGAAAGATTTTTTAGCCCTTTTTAACTTTTTAACTACTTTCAGGGGTTTTGGAAGTTTTGGAGGAAAGAGGTTTGGGTAGGGGGGGAGGGGGGGGGGGGGGAAGGGTTTGTATTCGAGAAAAGATTTTTCGGGAAAAATACTCAGGTATTTTTTTTTAAATTTTTTTTCAAGGGCCTTTTGGATGTTTCAGAGGAAAGAAGTGTTGGGGGGGAAGGGGTTTTGGAAAAAAGTATTCGAGAAAAATATTTTTTCGGGAAAAATAATCAGGCGTTTTTTAAAATATTGTCAAGGGTTTTAGGAAGTTTTCCCCGGGGGGAAGGGGGGTTTTGGGGTTTGGGGGGGGGGGGGAGGAGGGTGGGGGGGAAATTAAAAAATTTTCGAGGAAAAAAATTTTTTATGAAAAAAAAATCAGGGATGTAATGTGCATTTCATGCATTTGATTGAAATTAGATTATTTAAGAAGGGGATACTGACGTCAGTTTCAAAACGATTGCAAAGTACAGTTATTTAAAAAAAAATATTGTTGTTCTGAATTTAAATTGAACTTTTTCGGGAAAATTTTTTAGTCAATTTTAAATTTTTAAAGAGTTATTTAAAAAAAAAATTTGATGATAAAAAAAATGTTATTCCAAAAAGTGCCGCCCCCCAAAACCGCCCCCCCCAGGCCCCCTTCCCCAGGGGATTAATGTCAAGGGCTTCTGCTCTTGTGTGCTATAGGCAAAACTGAAAAATTTATGTACCCAAAGAATAATTTTTTTTTAATTTTTATTTTTTTAAAAGGGTGAGTCAAACTGTAATATTTATTTTTGAGATTTTTCTTTTTTGGTTTTGTAGATTTTTAAACTATTTTTAAAGGGGTTTTAAAATTTTAATAAACAAGGGAGAGGTTTTTTGTAAAATTTTTTGATGAAAAGTATACTTTTAATTCTTAAATCCTAAAAAAGGCTTTTGTTTATAATATTTTCTGTTTTAGAATATTTATTTTGATTATATGATGGGATAATTTACTATCAAAATAAATGTAAGTAGTTAATACCATTTAAGGTTTATTTTAAAAAACATATTTCAAAATATCTTATGGGCCCATTTATTAGCAAAATTGTTCTCAAAAATATCAATTTTGCACAACGGTCTTTGACATAAGGGTGGGGGTATTTTCCCCCAGCTTTACTTTAAGAAAAAAAAACCCCAATGACAGGTTTTCCCGAAAAAAATTTTTTTTGATTAAATTTAAAAAAAAACCCCAAATCTTTAAAAAAGGTATATAGCTTGAAAATTTTTAATCAGTTTAGTAATTTTTTTTTAAAAGAATGTTTAAGTTTTATTCAAAGTTACACGTTTTTTCCCCGGTTAAATTCAATGGGGAATCTAAATCAAAAAAACTGTTCTGTTTCCCTTTGGGGGTGATACTATTATTATTTTTATTTTTGGCCGGGGGTTTTTCTACCCGTTCGGGTTATATGAAATTCCCCCAAAATGTGAAAGGTAGGGTGATTGTGAGAAAAATGAAGGTCTCTTTTTAACGTGGAATCCGAACCAGGGTGGAGGCCTAGCATTCCCCAAATTCAAAAAGATTTCTTGTCAGAGGTGAAGGGGGGTTTTGGGGAAATCAGATAAACCCTTGCCGGGAACAAGGATTGAATGGCCCCCAAAAGCACAGAAGTCTGACCCTTACCCCTATACCACCGGGGTTCACCTTCTGGAGATACAAATTTCCCAGTTTTTTATTTATTAGAAATATGCAACTATATTTTTTTGCTCGAAGGTATTAATCTAAGGAATAGGAAGGAGTTTTAGAGAAAATTTTCCCCAAAATATAAAATGAGAAAACCAAAATAAAGGGATGGATGTGAAAAACCCAAACTCACCCGGTTTGGGCCCGG
The DNA here is from genome assembly GCA_039000515.1 of Timema cristinae. NCBI lineage: Eukaryota > Metazoa > Arthropoda > Insecta > Phasmatodea > Timematidae > Timema > Timema cristinae. The sequence goes on along the minus strand of JBCFYV010000201.1, from coordinate 2,166 downwards.
CCCTGACGTCTAAGACCAAGAGCAATGCGGCCCTAAAGCTTGGGAATGCACTGGCTTCGGGGAGGATAACAATTTAATTCGTTTTATTAAATGGGGGAAACCCATAATTTGATCTGAAGTTCTTATATCTCATAATTATTTTTTTCTTGTATTTACACAAAACGGGAAATTTCCAAAAAGGGTTTGGATTCGGAAAAAGCTTTTTTTTAAAAATGGCCAATTGATAACATTTTTTCCCAATTTTGGAGGCTCTTAACATAGTTAATGGATATGATTACTAAGTGACGGCTTCGATACTTTTTTTTCAGGTGCGACACAAATGAAATATCATCCTTACCCGACTTAAGGTTTGTATTTTTTTTACTATACAAAAAATTTTAGATAAATGTATGAAAAAAACAGGTGCTTAAAAATAATAATTAAAGTTTATTGTTTGCTTAGAAACATGGGAAAGAATTTTAGAACCTGGAACCCAAGATTAAATGAAATTTGCGACAATTTTTTTCCATTCTTTCATATTATGTTTTCCTTGAAGTTTTCGGGGCACATATCCCTTTGGGGAAAACCTGAGTCAAAGAAACCCAAGTTATTTCATTTGGGAAAATTTCTATACCCAATAAGATTAATTATAGAAAAATTTCAGGTTTCTCTTTGCAAGGAAAAAAACAATGCCGAGCCTAGTCTCACCCACTCCGATGTTGGATTACCCAAAATTTCCGAAGAAAATATTTTAAACAGCCCTAGAGGAAGAATATGCTTTAAATAAAAATTCATTCCTGAGTTTACCCCAAAAATAAAAATATAATGTGTTGATTTTTAAAAAGTGAAAATTTTCAAAATACATAAACCCTTTATATTATTGTTGACGTATCAAAAAAAAATAAACAGAACAAAACTCACATACACTTCCAAATATTTTCGTAATAATTTTAAATTTTTCCCTATACAATAATTTTAAATTTTCATATACAATATAAAAAGTGTAGATAGAAAAAACACTTCCCAAATTTTTTTTGCTATTTATTTGATAGTAAAAAAATACAAAATATGAGCTTTTATGAATAGAACTGAAATAAAAAGTGTATATATTATAGTCATAGAACGATTTTATTTGTTTAAGCTAAAATGCTTTTTTTTTAAAAATTATTTTTAACCATTTCTAAGTGAAAAAGGTCTATGAAAATAAAGGGAAAAACAAGTTACAATTTCTGTAAATATTAAGGAAAGAATAAATTATTTATGGAAAAAAATTGTTACATAAATATCCCGAGGTTTTTCAAAAAATGCTTTGAAATTTCGAACCCCTTTCCCCAAATTTGTATACCCCAACTCTCTGTTTGGGGATATCACTATATAGGCTTAACACTTTGGTCGGAATTATAAGAGTATGTTGGTAATTTTCACACAAAAAACTTTTGATTTTAAGGAGGGTAAAATAATTTTTAAATGAAACGAACTTAAATAAACCCGGGTTAGGGGCATATTAGGTTATAAAAAAAGGAAAGTCCATAAGTTAACATAAGGTTTTTAAAAAAATTTTATTTTTATTGTTTTAAAGGGTGTGCAAGAGTGAAAATATTTTATTTTATTTTATTATTTTTTTTGGTTGTGAGCCTTTTTAATAGAAAAAAAAATATTTAAAAAAAGTAATTTGAGCAAAATTGTTATGTATTTTTTGTTTAAATAGTTTTAATGCTTAATTTAATTAATAATACTAATTCGTAACCAAGTATTAAGGAAAAACAAGCAAAAGCCTTAATTTTTTTTTTTAGAGTTTGATGGGATAGCACTTAGGTAAACATATTTTTGGCCCCGGTCTGTACCATATTTTCCAAGATTTTAAAAATTTTTTTTAATAAATAATGGGGAAAAAGAATCGGCGACAGACTTTCTTTATTCTTTTACAAATAAATTTTTCCCATTAGAAAAAATACTTTGTATTTTGGAATTAAATTTAGCCCCTCCTTATTTACTAAATATGGTTTTTTTGACATTTTTAATACAATCGTTTTCTTCATATTTTAAAAAAATGGATAGGAAAATTTCCCGAAATTTTTGTGATTTTCACAGAAATAAATTTTCAGCCAAAAACCGGGCCCTTTCCGTTTAGAACCAAAACCCGGGGAGTGACCCCTTGTGTTTGATTGACAGCGGCGGGCGGGGAGG